>SJYQ01005960.1:9376-39957 GCA_006410935.1 Redunca redunca | reverse complement strand
CATCATTCCTTCCAAAGAAATCCCAGGGTTGATCTCCCTCAGAATGGACTGGTTGGATCTCCTTGCAGTCCAAGGGACTCTCAAGAGTCTTCTCCAACACCACAGTTCAAACGCATCAATTCTTCGGCGCTCAGCCTTCTTCACAGTCCAACTCTCACATCCATACATGACCACAGGAAAAACCATAGCCTTGACTAGACGGACCTTAGTCGGCAAGGTAATGTCTCTGCTTTTGAATATACTATCTAGGTTGGTCATAACTTTTCTTCCAAGGAGTCAGCATCTTTTAATTTCATGGCTGCAGTCACCATCTGCAGTGATTGAATAAATTAATAAATGGGGAAGAAGAGACATATTTCTTATGCAGAAGAATTCCAAATAATTGATGCAGATGTTCCACACACAAAAAGGAGGAACATAACTCTACATTCCATAAGTGTGAGCTTCACATAGTGACTTCCTTCCAAAGAGGGCAGTATGGGGAAGGGGAGAACGGACAAAAGAGTACTTTTACAGTGGAGGAACCTGACAGACGCTGTCTCAGCCAGGTAATCAAGGGTGATGTCAAGAGTCGTAAATCTGGTTGACAGTATGTACTCTGGATATGATGTGATGAGAACATCACTATACCTCAGTGAACTTCTTCCCAATACTCCATAATCATGAGAAAGACATCAGACAAATTCCAGTAGAAGAGCATGCTACAATATACCTGATCAGTACTCCTCAAAACTGTTAAGGTCATGGAAAACAAAGATAGTCTGAGGAACTCTTAACATCCCAGAAGAGCCTAAGGAGACATGACAAATAATATAATGTAGTATCCTGGAACCACAAAAAGGCCATTAGGTAAAAACTAAGGATATCTAAAAAGAATGGGCTTCAGATATTAATAATGTATCAATATTGGTTCATTAATTATAATATTATTGTACTAATGTAAGATATCAAAAATAGGGGAAACTTGGGGGTTAGATGGAGTTGGCATGTATTATGGAAACCCTCCATCTCCATTCATTCTATAAATCTAAAACTGTTCTTTGAAAGTGTGTCATGAGGCACTTCCCTGGAGGTCCAGTGGTTGAAACTGTGTGCTTCCAATGCAGCTGATGCAGGTTCGATCCCTGACATGACCAAAAAAAGAAAAAAAAGGAAGGATCCTGAAGTCAGTGGTTAATGGAATTCAAGGCAAAAATGTTCTTTCCTCCCTTCCAGTTGGGAAGGGTTTTTTGTTTTATTATTACTTTTTTGTTTTTGTTTTTGCTAAAAACAGGAGATCTTTGCAGAGACACATAGGAAGTGTTTTTCTTCTTCCACTTTTGGGATTATGAGTGAGCCTGCCAAAGTTGAAGACTTCAGAACCCTTCAGTAGATAATATAATTATATAATTAGTTGGAACTTGGAGAGATTCCCAAGACAGCTGAGAAGTGGCCAGTAGTGTACACTGATGGCCAGGAGCTTCTACATGTTAGACCAGGGGACTCACTCCTTTGCCATCCTCAAAGTTCTGCCACATGCAGTTAGAATGATAGTTTCAGCCAATCTGAAGTAACATAAATGATGCTAGTCATGGGATCTCTGAGCAAAGTGTTCAGACAGCGTTACCTGTTGGGGATTTCATCTCTTGCTCCTAGCATGGTGCCTGACACCCAGTAGGTACTTAGCAAATGTTCATGAAGTAAATGGTAATGTGTTGCTTGAGGTCAGTGCCAGATTACAATATTTTACATCTGGTTCTAAGAAGTAAAGAGCTATATTGCCTGGCTGGCAAAATAATTATCACCTGAAAAAAGCATTTATTAAATATCTTCTAATTCATGGAATTTATCCTTTATTAGTTCATCTACTCTTTGTTTCAAATCTCTGAATAACAGAACTGTGTCTTTCATTATGGGGAATGTTGGACCACATGTGACTTGAAAGGTGTGTTTCCCTGAGTGTTTTATAATGTACTGGCTTGAACTCAAAACTGGCCTATCAGGGATGGTTAATGTTTTCCTCATGAGGAATCTCGATGCAGTTGAATATTATAATTTTAGCGTGCATTTTATTAACTCAGAACCTTTTCAGTTCATTTTCGCTAATCTACAACTCCTGTAATTATCACAAAAAAGTACTCTGGTGAATTAACCCCACTTCTTGATGCAGGCTTAATAGGAAAAAGTTGTTTTGAAAACACAATGGTTTATAAGCACTGCTTTATAAAACACACTGCAACACACTTACACTTTGCAATACGTTTTTAAATAGTTAAGTTCACTGGTATTAAGTGTGTTTATTTACATCCTTTATTTTCCCCTGTTAACTTCATTACTTAAGATACATCTGACTAGATGTTGGCAAAGGACCTCCTGGAAGCATGCAGTTATGGTGAAGGGGAGTGGAAGGAACCCCTGTTTGAGGAGGAGAGTGGACATCATTAGAAATAAGTGTGACTGGAACAGCTGACTCTGATGGAAGATTGTTGAGAGAGTAATAATTGGTTACATGAAAGTCGCTCCATCCTGTCCGACTCTGCAACCCCATGGACTGTAACCTGCCAGGCTCCTCTGTCCATGGAATTCTCCAGGCAAGAATACTGAAGTGGATAGCCGTTCCTTCTCCAGAGGATCTTCCCAGCCTAAAGATCAAACCCAGGTCTCCTGCATCACAGGGGGATTCTTTACTATCTGAGCCACCTGGGAAGCCCAATAAAGTTATAATCAGAGATCATGCAGTGAATCTGTGGATTGAAAGTAACTAATAACTGCTCCATATAATCTAAGATTCAGAAATACCTATGATAAAATAACTACGAAGAGGTAGAATCAAAACGCAGTCCTGGATGTTTTGATCATTGAAGCTGGAACAATGGGAATAAGCATGAAATCTTCTAAAATAAATCCTTATAGGAGTCAGTGAGCAGACTTTTAGAAGAACTAACTTCAAAAGAGATTCTCTATATAATAGGGGTCAAATTGTTAAACTAAAATGATCAAGTCCTCCCAGGGATTCTAGGTCACATCTCAGCCATCACTGTTGACTCGGACATTTCTAGAGACCTGGTGTATACACTCACTCTTCCACTCTCCACTCTCCTCATGGCCCAGGCTTCTGGACACTGAAGTTCCCCATCAGTTGGTTGGATGGTGGTACAGGGCCAGCCTCTAAATACAGAGCTCCCTGAGCTCTGCAGTTCACTGGAAAAGGTCTTGTGAGAGCCAGAAAGTGCATCCTGAGTGTCTGGTGAGATCAAACCTGAAGAGAGAGGGAGATAAGGAGAAAGTTGAGTCGTTAGTCACTTCTTTTAACTAACTCTCTGAAGTTGGCTGGCTTCACACTAGACCTGGTGATTAAGGGGAAAGAGATGGCTCTTACAATTCAACTTCTTTAAGTAGAGAGAAATTTAAAGCTTCCCCTGAGCATTCCTCTTTAAATGCTTCAAAACAAACCTCAGTGTCTCTAGGCTAGTGCGGGTCTCATCTTGCGCACAGCCACAGCCGTTGATGGGGAGAGGGAGTGGGTCAGGCATCTCCTATTGGACAGTGACTCCATGGTCCTCCGCCTTTTCACAGCAATCTCCCAGAGGGAGGAACAGAGTCACAACACCAAGGGGCAAACTGGCACCCCTGAGAGGTCATTCCACTCTCAGAGAGCACATGCAGGCTGTTATTCTAAAGAGGGGAGACTGCTTGCAGTTTTCCAAGTAGGTAGTCTGGCGTTTGCTAAAGAAGTGCTTTTTTGTTCAGTCATCCCTCATAGAAGAGAACATATATAAAAGTTAAGAATTTTTTACTTAAAAAAATTTTCTAATACATAAGTGTGATTCTTAGTTCCAGAGACTCAATTACTCAGTTATCAGAGATAATATGGATAAGGTGACAAGACCTATACCATCTACCTCGCTGCTCAAGCAGAAGTCTAGGATTCATGTTGTTTCCTCTCTTTTCATACCCAGTCTATTAGTCTCATTATTTGTCCTTTATGTATACATATATATATATATTTTTTTTTAATTTGTCTGCATTTTGGGTCTTAGTTGCATCATATGATTTCTTTCATTGCAGCGCATGGACTGTCTAGCACGCAAGCTCAGTAGTTGTGGCACATGGGCTTAGTTGCTCTGCAGCATGTGGGATCTTAGTTCCATGACCTAGGATCAAATCCTCATCCCCTGCATTGCAAAGCAAGTTCTCAACCACTGCACCACCAGGGATGTCCCTCAAAATATTTTAATTCATCGACTTTTCTCCATTCCCATGATACCATTTTACTTTAAATCATAGCCCTATCTCACCTGAACAATTACAATAATCTCTTAAATAGAACTCACTCTTACTTCTCTATACTCTATCTTGTGGTAGCCAGAGAGATTTTATTTTAAATATCATACCTTTCATGAGGTTGTATCATCTTCAGTGGCTTCCTTCAAGGGCTATAGATGAATTGGCCCTTCCTTACCGTCTAACTTCATTTCCTGCCATACTCTGCCCTCATACCACAGGCCTGTTTGAGGTCCCTGGACTAAGCCAACCTCTTATCTGCCTCAGAGACTTTGCCCTCATTTCCCCTGGTTGTAATACTGGCCTCCTCGTGACTGGTTCTTTCCTATCTTTTAGGTCTTAGCATAAACATCACCTTCACAGATAAGATCTCCCCAACCTGTCTCCTTCCCTTGTTTTTTTCCTTTTATTAATATCCTCTGCTTATCGTGTTCATAGCACTTATAATCTGAAATTGTCCTATTTATTTGTTAATGTATATACTGACTGTTGATCTCTTCTCTCCCACAACAGAATCTAAGCTTTTCCAAGATAGGAACCATACTTGCCTTTGTGACATCACTGCATCTGCAATACTTGTAATAGTGCCTAGAACATAGTAGATATTCAGTGGGTATTTGTGAAATGAATGACTAAAGAATAAAGAAAGATCATCTGAGCACGAGGTAGCAAACTCTAACCCGTCAAGGGCCAGAGAGTAAATATTTAATGTTTGTCACCTACAATCTCTGTAGCCTGTTCTTCATGTAATGACCATTCTTCACTGCTACAAAAGCAGACCATGGGCTGGATGTGTCCCAAGGGTCATGGATGCCAAGCCCTCATTTAGACTAAGGGAGAAGTTTACCCATGACCATAGTTACCTCTGATGTCTAACTTTTGTATACTTGTCTTGAGTTCCAGGATGTAGTAGATAAACAGGAGTAGCTGTGTCAGTTGTTATCTCCTTGTTCGTGACCCCTTCTTAGTGAACCTGTTCCCCTCAGTTCTTGGAGAGGAATAACTTTATCAGATAAGGTGTCACTCAGTCATGGCTGCCTCTTTGTGACGCAATGGACCATAGCTCGCCAGATTCCTCTGTCCATGGAGTTCTCCAGGCAAGATTTCTGAAGTGGGTAGCCATTCCCTTCTCCAGTGTGTCTTCATGACCCAGGGATAGAACCCAGGTCTCCCACACTGCAGACAGATTTTACCATCTGAGCCACCAGAGAAGCTCTATTTATGGGAATAACCACCAGAGAATAAGTTTGTATGCTACCTGATTTCCTCCACACCTCCTACTTGCTACTCATGGCCAGTTGTGCTAGAGCTGAACTCTACCCTGATCACATGATGTCTCTGTGGAATTTGGACTTAGGCCACTGAAATTTAACCAGTTAGATGCTGTGATGGGCTCTTGAAATAAAATCGTTGAGTAGATCCAAAGCAAATGTAAGAGCATATTTTCAGAGAAGAGAGATACCACAATAAAAAGGAAGTCAGTCCGCTAAAACCACTGAGAAAGAAGGAGCTAAACAGGTAGAAGCCGAGACCTGAGGCCCCAGGGTCCTGTGAGGAAAGGACTAGCCTTGGGTCCTGTACATCCAGTCCCATGGCCTGCATGTAGGTCTGCTTTGCTTATGTCCTTGATATCTGTGAAGCGGTCTGTTGTTATCTCTCCTTAACTGACCTAATTTGAGAGAGCTTCTATTCCTGACAATGGGACTGACTGTTTCAAGTTACTATCAAAGCTATCAATTGATACACACATATTTGACAGATACCTGCTATGCTTAGGACATCTGATAGACACTATATGTATAAGAAATTGTTACTGCCTTTAGCGAGGGTAAATATAGTTGAGGGATGAGACAGAGATATACAAAATAATAATTAAAAGCATAAGGCTGTGTGCGGTAAGTACCTCATGACAGGATTCTATGTGTCTTAGGCTTTTTTAAAAAGTCAATTTTAATGGTATTTAAAGCAAAATGAAATGGATGCTGAGGAAATAATACTATTTCAAAAGAATTACACAGTAGTGCATCCTTACAAATAAAATTGCTTTTTATTAAGAATTACACTTTTATTTATCTGAGTATTTAAAGGACATTTTAGCAGAATTTTAAAATTAGCCATGAGTTAAATCTACTCAGATTAACCAAGAATAAACTATTCCCGTACTCTTTCTGAAAGAGATAATGACTATCCTCAGACTATCTAAAAAATGTTTGGGCTTAACAACAAAGGACAGATAAAGTCCCTAGTGTATTCAAAGTGAACTCAGGGTATTTTATCAATACAGGCATCAGGTTACCCATTGCTTTTGAAATGTGCTCCCTGTTATTGTCTCTGTGTGGATAAAACATTCACTCTGAAAAACCATCTCTAGAGATCTGTGTCTAAATATAGGTGTGTATAGGAATTAATTCAGAGAAGGCAATGGCAACCCACTCCAGTAGTCTTGCCTGGAAAATCCCATGGACGGAGGAGCCTGGTAGGCTGCAGTTCATGGGGTCTCGAGGAGTCAGACACGACTGAGTGCCTTCACTTTCACTTTTCACTTTCATGCATTGGAGAAGGAAATGGCAACCCACTCCAGTGTTCTTGCCTGGAGAATCCCAGGGACGGCGGAGCCTCGTGGGCTGCCGTCTATGGGGTTGCACAGAGTTGGACATGACTGAAGCGACTTAGCAGCAGCAGCCGCAGCAGGAATTAATTTTTCCTGAAAAATTTGTAGAAATACTATCTTCTAGGGATGCTATCTATAAGATCTAAAGATCTACTCAGTCTGAAGTGGAAATAAACTCCATAAAGAGGACAAGTTTTTCAGGATTGTTTGTTGTTGTTGTTGTTGTGGCATGGGGTATCTTTAGTTTTGGTATACAAACTCTTAGTTGCGGCATGTGGGTTCTAGTTGCCTGACCAGGGCCCCCTGCATTGGGAGCACAGAGTCTTAGCCACTGGGCAACCAGGGAATTCCCTATCAAGATTTTTTAAAGTAAGTTTTTATCAAAGCATTGTTTTAAAAGGAAATAAAGATGGGAAGTGGGGAGTAAAAAGATTAATTGCCTGTCATATGAATGCATAGAAATTCAGCCTATGTACCATAATCTACACTTTAGGTACCAGCGATTTTTCTTCATCCACTGAGTATATATACACTTGATACAAAACAGAGTATGAGTCAGTAATTAATTTGTGTTCATATGCCAATACTGATAGTATTAATAACTAATCAGTGGTTCTCCAGCTTAAGATCAGAATCACTTGGGAGCTTGTTGAAACAGATTTACTGAACTCCCAGAGTCTCTGATTTAGTAGGTAGGCCTGACAATGTGCACGTCTAACAAGTTTCTAAGGTGATACTGATGCTACTGGTCTGAGCAACTGCACTGAGAACCACAGAACTAACAACATTCACGTAAGCCTGGACTTCCCTGCTGGATATGCCTAGAGAGTCCGCTAGAACTGTGTGAAGAAACAGCCTGAGGTGATTTTCTTATGAATTCTAATGCTCAAAAGTCAGACAATGATTCTGGGGAGTCTGTCTGCAATTCTGATTGATTTTTAATTTCCGCATTTTCACTTAAGGCCCAGTGCCAGCTCATAGTGGTGGCTTAGGTAAAGAGGTACATGTAGCAGGCTCCCGTGAGAGTCACCCGCAAAGGACCACGGCAGAAAATCTTCTCGCCAAAGAAGCTCAAGCTAAGTGCTCTAGTGACTGTGCCGGGCCAGTCTAGTTCCCATGTTTGGAAAGGACTCTCCAAAAGAAATGGAGTGCTGATGCATGCTGCTACATGGGTGAACCCTGAAAATATTGTGCCAAGTGAAAGAGGCCAGTCCTCAGAGACCACGTAATATGTGATCCTGTTCATATAAAAGTTCAGAACAGGGAAGTCTATGGATACTGAAAGTAGATTAGTAGTTTTAGAGCTGATGGGGAAGGGGAGAGGTGGGAGAGTTGGGGAGGAGGTTATCTAAAGGATACAGGGTGTCTTTTTGAGGTGATATAAATGTGCTAAAGTTGTGGTGATGGTTGTACATACCTGTGAATATACTAAAAACCATCGAATTGTACACTTCAAATGGGTGAATTATATGATATCTGATTTATATCTCAGTGATGCTGTTAAGGAAAAAAATACTGTCCGCTGGCAGTTTGGTCATCCTCATGCCAGGCTCAGCATCTTCCTAGTGTCCAAAAAACTTTCCCTGGTACTTGTGCATGCACAGACTGTCTCAAACAGATGGCCAGGCACTAATATTAGTGGCCATTTCTAAAAGCAACGAAGGGATTCCCAAAATATAATTAAGCTTTTGTCACCTATTACTTTTATCTGAAGTGGCAGAAGAAAAGTTATGAAAAAAGCACAAAAGACCAACAGAACAGTTTTCTGGCTTCTTTCGAAAGTGGTTTGTAAAATAAAAACTAAATGTTCCAAGTGTGAGAATTAGGAGAAATCACTGAGGCGAGGCCTACACCCCAGGAAAGCACAGTTTGAAGGGGACCATCAAACTTGAGCTTCAGAAAGCATGTTTATATATCCCACAGTATAGAGATAGTATTAAGAAGTGAAATAACTTTTCTTTCAAGGGCTACATGAAGAAGCTGGTATGTGAAGGAAAATGCTCTGAACTGTCCAGGCCTTCAGAAACTTCAGAAAATGCAAGTCATCCCCAAAGTAAATTACCTCAGAGGTAATTCATGACTATGTTTGTAAAACACTTTCTGAGCACATATAATAGCCCCCAGCACTATAGTCAGACATTGTCCTAGGCTTAAATAATACCAAGGAAAGAGAGGCTGTCCCAGTCTTCAAGGAGCTTATTGCTCTTCTTTCTGGTGACCACTTTGACAAATGGTGCTTTGGAAGCATAGAAAAGGCACAGGTAAATTATACCATGGCCTTAGAGACAACTTCCTGTAGAAAATGACCCTTGAGCTGAGTTTTAAAGGATAAGTAGATGTTAGCTAGCTAGAGAATGAAGGCATGGGACATGACAGTGTGACCTTAAGAGCAAATGAGGAAGCTTAGCTTTGGAAGACACTGTTGGCAGTGGCTTGGCTCCTTCATGGTCCTGGCACATGCAGAATCGGTCTACTGGAGTTCTAGAATTCCCTGGGTAACCCTGATCCCTGGATCTGGTGACATTACTTCCTCCTTTTGTTTTTCCGCTTGTAGAATTTGCCACTGGTAGTGGCTTGCTATCGTTGCTTGCTTCTGCTTGCCTCACCATCCTGATTGACTTCTTAACTCTTTCATCAGCTCTGTAACCAGTTTACTATAGTAAATGTCCTCTGCTCCAGAGACCAAAAAAGGGAAAAAAAAAAGAAAAAGAAAAAGAAAAAAGTGGGAAGGCATAGAAACAACAGACAGTATCATTTCTGATGGAAACGGCAATTACCTGCGAATGGCTGGGATGAACGGTTGTGTGAGGGGAGGGGAACAAATACAACAAGAGAAATAGAGTGTTAGGTGCTAAACTGAAAGCCACAGAGAGTCATTGAAGGACTCAGCAGGTGTCTGACTGGCATTTAGTAAGATCACCTTAGGGCTTCTCAGAAGGCACTGGTGGTAAAGAACCAGCCTGCCAATGCAGGAGACATAAGAGACTCGGGTTCTCTCCCTGGGTCTGGAAGATCCTCTGAGGAGGGCATGGCAATCCACTCCAGTATTCTTGCCAGGAGCATCCCATGGACAGAGGAGCCTGGTGGGGCTACAGTCCATAGGGTCCCAAAGTGTTGGACATGACTGAAGTGACTTAGCACACACACGTGCAAGATCACCTTGGTAGTAATGCAGAGAGCAGGTTTATTGGGGCTGGTCATGCTCAGCTTATCAGTAGGAAAACCATTTAGGAAACTGTTTCAATAGCTTGGTGAAGGATGATACCGGCATGGACTAGGCATTAGACCAACATTTTGGTCTCAAGTGCCCTTTATGCTCTTGAAAATTATTGAAGTCTCCAAGATAGCTGACTTAGTTCTCCACAGCACATACAGACACAACAAGGTGATAGAAAAGAGATTACTTGTTGATGAATATTTCCATTTAAGAGCCTAGACAACTTTTCTGAAAAATTTCTCAGCTGATTCTCTTCTAGTGCTTAAACTAGTCACTGAAAAGAAGGGGCAGAGGAAGCATCATGTCCTCTGTTTGAAACTAATCGTGATTCTGTCTCTGGAGCCAGGATTGGGGCTGGATTCAGCCTCCTCTGAAGCTTATGGAGGCATCTACCAACAAGGAAGGCTGTGGAAAAGGTAAGGGGTATCAGGGCAGCACTATTGGTGGCTGTCATAGGACTCATCAGTGTAGAAGCTGTCCATCAGAGTCCCAGATCTAGTGATGATGAACCAGAGAGACAGTGAAGTGAAATGAGCTGTGACCTGAGGACAGGACTATAATGCACACTGACACTTAGGGAACGAGCAAGGGAAAGGCGTGCTCTGGAAGAAAGTCTGGGATAGAAGGAATAGTGGTTAGAATCGTTGGGCTCGAAGTCAGGCTGCTATCGTTGAGCTCTAAGAATGCTGTTACCTGTTTGATCTTGAGAAAATTACTTAGATTTTCTAAATCTGTCTTCTCATCTAAAAGATGGCAGAAATAATTATGCCTATTTCACTAGTGCTATTAAGAGGGAGAATTAAATATAGTAATTGTGTAGTTGGCACAAAACCCTTATTAAATGAGGGCTATTGTCTTATTAGCATTTGTATTAATGAGGATCTGCCTCAGAGATGGAAAGATAATCAGATGTAAAAGAAGTCAGGAGAGAAGAGAATTAAAAAAAATATCGCCAGTGATAAATACTAAAAAGTCGCTTAAGATAAGGACTCTCATGCAATACTTAAGGGTTATCCTATTCATATTTTTAGCATCTACTATTGGCTTATATTAAACTAGCAGTCAACTAAATCCACAAGATAGTTTTACACAAACTCTGGTCAGACTAGGTCTCCATCTTTCTGTACCTGTGTAGCTAGCTGCAAGATTTAATTTATGTACTACATTGTCACTAACCACTAGCCTTGTAAGATTAATTTGAATCTTTGATCTATTTTGCTTATATTAGGTGACATTTCCATTGTTAATGTCATCTGCATATTTGATATGTATATCATGTTTACTTTGTCTAGTATTTTAACCGTTAAGTGGTAAGTTACATTTATCTATGCTTCATTCTGTCTCCATATTTATTTCACATAGGATTTTGATAAATAAGTAAATGCCTGAACATGCCTAGTACTGTGTGTAACACAAAGATGTTCCTAAATTCTTCCCTACTGCCGTCTCTCTTCTTCCCTGGATCACCCTTCTTTTCCTCTCCTTTCCTTTAAAATTTCTTTAAAACTTTGTTTTAACATATTGCCTTGCTTACAAAGAGAAACTACATATAGAATAGGATAGTGTTTTAAAATCCAATTGGCTGGAATAGATTTAACTGAATTTCATGGTTTGAGTTGGTGACAGCTCCGTAAAGGGAGGATAAAGGCATAAATATACTTCTGTCTCCTTTTCTCAGGATTCGCTAATCCCTGCTCGAATGCTCTACCTCCCATCCCTCTCTCCCACATCCACTCTAGACCCTCAAAACAGAGCACAGTCACTTCACTGCTAATATAAATGAATTCATTGAGTATCTATAATGTGTACAGCGTCAGGTTAGGACTGAAGTTAAGATACTTGAAGCCAGAAACAGTCTGTCTGCCTTTTAGGACCTAATGAAATCTAGTATCTGGGTTTAATTCCCTTCTGCTGGAGTCTCTTTGTTTTCCTGTAAATCCAAGATCCCATGCTAACAGCTAGGGGAAAGAAAGAAAGGAGACACCTTGTGGACTTCGCCCTCCCACCCAGGTAATATGTACATTTTGTACATGTATTCTTTCTTGCTTCCAACAAATATTTTTGAAACTTTCATTGTATGCCAGGCAGGATTATAAATACTAAGGGTACTATGGAGAATAAGGCAGGCAAGGTCCTTATTCTCGTGGGATTTATAGTCTAGACGGGGTAGACAGACAATAAACACAAAGAAAAGTGCATGAACAGGGCACTGTTCGACATAAATGTGATCTAGAATATTTGAACAAGTGACACGCTGCAGAGTGCCTCCTTTAGGTTGAGTGGGCAGGAAAAGCTCCTCTAAGCAGGTGACATTTCAGCTGAGACCAGAATGACAAGAAAGAACCAGTTACACTAAGATCTAAAGAACATTCCAGGCAGAAGACAAACTAGTACAGAGCCCTGGAGGTAGGGATAAAATCCCTGTGTTCACAGGGCTGAAAGGAGGCCAGCGTGGCTGGAGTACGGCACCCGAGGGGAGAGCGGTATGAGATAAAGCAGGAAAGCTGTGGGCCAGATCACCTGGCAAGCCTGGCCAACCTGGTGGCCTATGAGAGTGTCCTGGGGAGCTTTAAAAATGCTGAGATCCCTCCTCCAGAGATTCTGATTAACTTGATCTGAGGTGGAGCCCAAGCGACAGAAGTTTACAGAGGCCTCTGTGCAGCCAGGGTTGAGGATCGGTGATATCTGGGTTTCACAAGCCGTGGTAGGGAGTTTGTATTTTCTTCTAAAGTGGAATGGGAAGTCACTAAGGGGTATTTAGCAGAAAAGAGATGGGATTTGAGTAATTTATTTAAAAGATCCCTCTAGATGCTACATGGAGAATGGACTATAGAGGATCAAGAGAGGAAGCAGGCGATTATTGTCTTTTTGTGAACATATGCTTTCATTTCTCCTGGGTAAATACCTAGGAATGGAGTCGCTGGAAACAACCCAAATGTCTATCAAAAGGTGAATGGATAAATAAACTGTGATGTGTCCATACAATAAAATACCACTCAGCAATAAAAACAAAGAACTACTGCAATAGCATGGATGGACCTCAAAACCATTTTACTGAGCAAACTCAGGCAGACACAAAACAGTATATACTATACTAATCCTCTTATGAGGTTTAGGAAAAGGTAAAACTAATCTGTGGTGATAGCAATCAGAAGAGGCTGCCTCTAGGGGCTAGAGACGATGGGAAGCAGTTTAGTAGAGAATTTATTAGGGTAATGGAAATGTGTATTTTGATTACATGAGTATACATGTTTATCAAAACTCCTTTGAATTGTGCACTTAGGATCTGTGCATCTCATTGTACATGGATTTTATACCAATTCAAAAAATGAAAAAGAACTACTACACACCTTCTAGAATGACTTTTAAAAAATGCCAGGTGCTGGAGAGGATAAAGAACAACTGGGACTCCCAGATGTTACTGGTAGGAGTGCAAAATGGAAATTAGTTAAGTAGTTTCTGATAAAATTAAACAGGTATTTACCATACGGTTCACCAATCTCACATGTAGATGTTTACCAACAGAAATAAACTGTGTCACAAAAAGACCTGTATGTGAATGTTTATAGACAAAAGCAACAAGAGCTGTAGTTAGGAGGCTCTTTGCAGTGTTCTGGTGAAAGATGATGGCATAGTCTGGGCTAAGGAGATGTAGATGAAAGATAGGAGATGGGATGGAAGCAGGCTATGGAGATGAAGAAAAGTCAGCAAGTTCAGGATATGTTCTGGAGGTAGAATCTGTGGGAACCCCATTGTTGATTTTGTGAGGAGGAGAGAGGAATCAAGAGTGACTTAGGTTTTTGGTATAAGCATCTGGGTGGTTGATGATGTCACTGATGGAACTGTTGAAGACTGGGATGAGTAGCCTAGGGGAGAGGAAAATCAAAAGGTCTTCTAAACCATGTTAAGTCTGAGATGTTTATTAGACTTTGTGGATATTTTAGTAGTGGGCTGCTAGAAAATATGCTTCCATCTTTTATTGTTAAAATATAAACTTTCAGGTCTTCCCTGGTGGTCCAGTGGTTAAGACTCTGTGCTTCCACTGTAGGGGTGTGTATTCAATCCCTGCTTGGGGAACTAAGATCCTGCAAATTGCGTGCTGTGCTCAGTGGCTCAGTCATGTCCGATTCTTTGCAACCCAATGGACTGTAGCCCACCAGGCTCCTCTATCCATGGAATTTTCCAGGCAAGAATACTGGAGTGGATTGCTATTTCCTTCTCTAGGAGAGCTTCCTGACCCAGGGATTGAACTTGCATCTTTACCACTGTGACACTTGCTGGTGCAAACTGTGTAGTGCAGTCAAAAAGAAACTTTCAGTCTGGTCAAGTGGAGAATGCTGTGATGGTAGGTGGCAGTAGAATGTAGTTCCTTGAAGTTGTGATAGAGTCAGTAACAGATTTATGAGAAGGGGAATTAGATATATTTTAATGTTTCTCTATCATTGTGGGCCCAACACATAGAAAAGACAGGAAAAAAACTTCAGGATGAAGTGAAACAATAAATAGTTTTAATCCAAGCCAGTGATATAATCACTTGACTGGAGGTTTATGAGAACCAATCAGGCTTGAAAATTAGATAATGATATGATTTGGATTTAGGGATATGGGCTAATATGGCCATTCCTTGTAAGTTATCTACTGCTATATAACAAATTACCCCCAAATTTAAATTAATAAGAATATAAATGTTTATTATCTTACACAGTATTTATGGATCAGGAATTTGGGACCAGCTTAGCGGGTTTTGTTTTTCAGCAGAAGGGGCTGCTTCATAGTTGTTCTTGTTTTAATATTTTTCAGGTTTTAAAAATGTTTAAAGTTTTTGATTCCCAATGGGAAAATATTATCTGAATAATTGTTTTAATGGCAAACCACTGAAAATTGTTTCAGCTTCATTTGGGACAGAGGGAGAGAGACTGTCTTCAAAGCACCATAGATTTTCCTTCGTCAGCAAGTCAGAAGTACACTGGATTGTATTCCTGTGACATCCATTAGGTGATCTCAGTTGCTTTTCCTTCAGCATGGGCTTTATTTGTCAGAAAGGCCTTAGGCTTGCCCTCCAAATTTGGCTGACGATTTACAGATGAGACTCACAACTTTTGGGCTGCTCTGATATTTCAACATATTGGAGTTCTGGATCACATCCTAGAAGGCCATCATAACTTCTGAAAGCTGCATGTCTGTAAGAACCTCTGGATCACTAGTAATTTCACTGAGCCCAAGCATTCCTGCCATTCCAGGCATACCCCATCCCATTCCAGGCATTCTTCCAGGAAAATTAGCAGGTGTTGCCCAGGGAAAGCCACCTGAAAAATAGCTATATTGAACTCCTGTTTGTCTTCTGATTTCTCCCTCCTTCTGGAGTCTTTTCTGTTCCTACCAAGCCTTCTTAACCCTTTCTATTTTTATTCTGAGCCTTTCGTCTTCATGGTCTCACTCAGACTTTCTCTGTTGTTCAGCAGTTTTCTGGGCCCTTGGTTGAACTTCTTTCAGCATTACACTAACATCTTCATTGTTTACAGTCAAGGGCAGGACCATGGACTTTTTCTACCCAGTGGCCCAGAGGTACATGTGCTTTTCCTGCCCACTTGTAAGACTGAGCTGAATCAGGATTTATTTCAGTATCTCTGTCAAAGTTTCAGATGGTAGCAATTGAATTCTGTAATCTGATGAAGACTCTAGCTCTCTTCGGAGAAGGCAATGGCACCCCACTTCAGTATTCTTGCCTGGAAAATCCCATGGACAGAGGAGCCTGGAAGGCTGCAGTCCACCGGGTCGTGAAGAGTCAGACACGACTAAGCAACTTCACTTTCACTTTTCACTTTCATGTGTTGGAGAAGGAAATGGCAACCCACTCCAGTGTTCTTGCCTGGAGAATCCCAGGAACGGGGGAGCCTGGTGGGCTGCTGTCTATGGGGTCTTGGCATACAGAGAAGATTCAGCTTGATGGCATCTGTGAACAAGTCAGTGGCTTTCTGTAGCTCACCATCATTTAGGACTGCAATGGCAACCACATTTTTATCATTTGCCTGATCCATCATACCCTGTTATCTCAACATTTTCATCTCGCATTCCTTGGCAGGCATCAGTGTTTGATTCACACTTTACATTTTTATTATAGATCGCTTTAGTTCAGTCCCTCAGTCATGTCCAACCCTTTGTGACCCCACAGACTGCAGCACGTCAGGCTTCCCTATCCATCACCAACTCCTGGAGCTTGCTCAAACTCATGTCCATTGAGTCAGTGATACCATCCAACCATCTCACCCTCTCTCATCCCCTTCTCTTTCTGTCTTCAGTCTTTCCCAGCACCAAGGTCTTTTCCAATGAGTCAGTTCTTTGCATCAGGTGGCCAAAGTATTAGAGTTTCAGCTTCAGCATCAGTCCTTCCAATGAATATTCAGGACTGATTTCCTTTAGGATGGACTGGTTGGGTCTCCTTGCAGTCCAAGGGACTCTCAAGAGTCTTCTCCAACACCACAGTTCAAAAGCATCAATTCTTCAGCACTCAGCTTTCTTTATAGTCCAACTCTCACATCCATATGTGACTACTGGAAAAACCATAGCTTTGACTAGATGGACCTTTGTTGGCAAAGAAATGTCTCTGCTTTTTAATATGCTGTCGAGGTTGGTCATAGATTTTCTTGCAAGGAGCAAACGTCTGTTAATTTCATGGCTGCAGTCACCATCTGCAGTGATTTTGGAGCCCCCCAAAATAAAGTCTGTCACTGTTTCCATTGTTTCCCCATCTATTTGCCATGAAGTGATGGGATGCCATGATCTTAGTTTTTTGAATGTTGAATTTTAAGCCAGCCTTTTCACTCTCCTCTTTCACTTTCATCAAGAGGTTCTTCAGTTCCTCTTCACTTTCTGCCATAAGGGTGTTGTCATCTGCATATTTGAAGTTATTGATATTTCTCCCAGCAATCTTGCTTCCAGCTTCTGCTTTATCTAGTCTGGCATTGCCCATGATATACACTGGATATAAGTTAAATAAGCAGGGTGACAATATACAGCCTTGATGTAATCCTTTCCCAATTTGGAACCAGTCTGTTGTTCCATGTCAGGTTCTAACTTTTGCTTCTTGACCTGCATGCAGATTTCCCATGAGGCAGGTAAGGTAGTCTGGCATTCCCATCTCTTGAATGTTGTGATCTACATAGTCAAGGGCTTTGGTGTAATCAATGAAGCAGAAGTTGATGTTTCTCTGAAATTCTCTTGCTTTTTCGATTTAGCAGATGTTGGCTAGTTGATTTCTGGTTCCTCTGCCTTTTCTAAATCCAGCTTGAACATCTGGAAGTTCATGGTTCACATACTGTTGAAGTCTGGCTTGGAGAATTTTGAGCAATACTTTGCTAGTGTGTGCGAAGAGTGCAATTGTGTGGTAGTTTGAACATTCTTTAGCATTGCCCTTCTTTGGGATTGGAATGAAAAGTGACCTTTTCCAGTCCTGTGGCCACTGCTGAGTTTTCCAAATTTGCTGGCATATTGAGTGCAGCACTTCACAGCCTCATCTTTTAGGATTTGAAATAACTCAACTGGAATTCTATCACCACCACTAGCTTTGTTCATAGTGATGCTTTCTAAGGCACACTTGACTTTGCATTCCAGGCTCTAGGTGAGTGATCACACCATCGTGGTTATCTGGGTCACGAAGATCATTTTTGCATAGTTCTTCTGTGTATTTTTGCCACCTCTTTTTTTATCTCTTCTGCTTCTGTTAGGTCCATACCACTTCTGTCCTTTATTGTGCCCATTTTTGCATGAAATATTCCCTTGTATCTCTAATTTTCTTGAAGAGATCTCTAGTCTTTCCCATTCTATTGTTTTCCTCTATTTCTTGGCATTGATCACTGAGTAAGGCTTTCTTATCTCTCTCCTTGCTATTCTTTGGAACTCTGCATTTAAATGGGTATATCTTTCCTTTTCTCCTTTGTCTTTAGCTTCTCTTCTTTTCTCACCTATTTGTAAGGCCTCCTCAGACAAACAGTTTGCCTTTTTGCATTTCATTTTCTTGGGGATGGTCTTGATCACCGCCTCCTCTACAATGTTACAAACCTCTGTCCATAGTTCTTCAGGCACTCTGTCTAAGGGATCTAATCCCTTGAATCTATTTATCACTTCCACTGTATAATAGTTGGGGGTTTGATTTAGATCATACCCAAATGGTCTAGTAGTTTACTTTCTTCAATTTAAGTCTGAGTTTGGCAATAAGGAGTTCATGATCTGAGCCACAGTCACCTGCTGGTCTTGTTTTTGCTGACTGTATAGAGCTTCTCCATCTTTGGCTGTGAAGAATATAATCAATCTGATTTCTGTATTGACCATCTGGTGATGTCCATGTGTAGAGTCTTCTCTTGTGTTGTTAGAAGAAGGTGTTACTTACCTCACTTGATATGCACTTCTTTGGTGGCTCAGACGATAAGGGATCTGCCTGCAGTTCAGGAGATGTGGGTTCAGTCCTTGGATTGGGAAGATGCCCTGGAGAAGGGAATGTCTACCCACTCCAGTATTCTTGTCTGGAAAGTCCCGTGGACAGAGGTGCCTGGCAGGCTGTAGTTGGATACCACAGAGCAACTAGCACTTTCCTTCACTTGAAAGTTTGTCTGTCTTTATGCTTTCCTCTGCCTTCTCAGTATCTGGCTTTTCTTCCTTGGTATGTTCTTCTGACTTAGTTTTATGAGTAGCAAGTGGTATTTTACCCCCACTACCCTCTACCCACTCCCTCAGTAAGTACATTTCTTCAGTGTGCAGGACACTGGAATCTTGCTTACACATTTTCATGATGGTTCAAAGCTCTCTCACTTTGAGGATTCCTTGGTCCAGCAAGGCTGAGGCTGAGAACAGGTTCCACACCAGGACCACACAGTAGGGTGAGACCGCTCAGTTTTGAGTCTGGATATCTCCTCATGTCGCAGTCAATATGTTCGGCAGGACTACAGTTATTTGAAGGCTTCACTGGGGCTAGAGTAGCTGTTTCCCAGATTCATAAACGTGGCAATTTAATTCTAGCTATTGATAGGAGGACTCAGTTCCTCAACACATAGACCTCTCCCTGGGCTGCATGAGTAGCTGGCTTCCTCCACAATAAACAATCCAGCAGTGTGCAAGGTAGAAGAAGCAATGTCTTATGACCTAGCTTCAGAAGTCATTCTCCATCATTTCCATAATAGCCTATTGATTACAGGTCAGGCTCATTCAGAGTAGCAGTATCTACACAGGGGAGTGGCTAACAGGAGGATATAGCATCATTGGAGGCCATTTTGGAGGCTGGTGTCAAGTCCCTTTTCAGGTTTTGTAGTTTATGAAATATTAAGTGTATAAAGGGACTCTTCTTCGTGGTGCTATATGAGAAAAATTCCCCTGGATATTTATGGCTCCAGACCTTATATGCAATTCAACCAGCTTTAGAATATCATCAAAAGAATTTGAGAAGATAAACATTTTTTTAAGCAATAAGAATTTTTTAAAACATTGGGAAAGCTTACAATTAAATGTAGAAATGTACTAAAAATGAAACACATGGTATTAGTATTTTTGTGTAAAGGATTCTCTATATTTNCAACCATTAATCAAAATTCCCTTTAGAAGGGATTGTTTAAATTTAACTATATCTATAAAACTTTATAAATCTATATACGTGTGTGTGTGTGTGAAGTCACTCAGTCGTGTCCAACTCTGTGACGCCATGGACTGTAGCCTGCCAGGCTCCTCTGTCCAGGGGATTCTCCAGGCAAGAATACTGGAGTGGGTTGCCATTTCCTCCGCAAGGGGATCTTCCCAACCCAGGGATCGAACCCGGGTCTGCTGCATTGCAGGCAGACGCTTTATCCTCTGAGCCACCAGTATAAGCTAACATAAATATCTCCTTGGATTTTGATTTTGTAAAGGCAAGCATTAATTTTTCAAAACCAAAGTAACTTTCGAATACTTTTCTTTGAATGCACTAAAGTTAACCTTGAGTAAATAGATTCACTTGGATGGCAGGTGGGGAAGCAGGGGAAGAGAGATTTTGACTGATGGGTCAATCCTGCCTGGTGAAGCATGGGCCTGACTAGTGCTCTGGCCCGAGGGTGGGGAGGGGGGCAAGGAGCCAGACCTCTGCCGGTGTTGTCTGTTCCCCCTCCCACCTCCTTGATCTCATGTGCTCCTTGCATGTATTAAGTGCCACACTAGCCTTAATTCCAAGTCACAGCATGATTCTTTCTTTCTCCAAAAAAGCTGAGCGCATGGCATACTGGTCTTTATTAACTTGCTCTTTGATTGTCCAAGGGACTTCTAACTGACCCGCAGGACTAATTGTGTCTGTATTAAGCAACGAGTACAGTTAAAAAAAAGAACATCAGCAAGTCCTAGACATAAAAGCTGCAAGTTCACCACATTGTCATAATATGACTTATAAAACAAACGTATAGCCAAACATTGATTAATATGGGTTATAGCACAGACTCACATTTAGCTTTTGGTTGTAATATTGAAGTTTTAAATTTACTGTAACTGATCTTATGCCTGAACCTCCTACCCAGCTGGGTTGTGGACAGGAGCGCTCTTAAATTTTCCAGTAGCTGTATTTTTGTGTCTTCCATCAAAGTTCAACTCCCAGTTCGTGCTCTTTGCCTAAGATGGCATCTGGATGCCTGAGAAGAGCCTTGAAAGTGCCAAGTGCCAGAGTAAGGGCTGCTGTCTGACAGAGGATGGCCTGCTCTTCAGAGTGGCACCTGTCCAGTGCCTGGCCCTGCTGGCCTTCCCACCAGTTTTAGCATCCACTACTGCTGACTAAGGAGTCCCCACAACCTCTCAATCCCAACTTCTCCCGGAGGCCTCCTCTCCCCTCCCCTGCACCCCACTCCCACCCTGCTCTGCCCTTCAGCAGTGTAGGGCGCACTCCCCACTCCTATCCTGCCTTGAGAGTTCGTGGTCTAGTGGCCGAGATTAACATATGTTGTGGAAAAGGTGACATTTAAGCCAGAGTTTGAAAGGGGTGTGCAGTTTCAGCAAGCAGAGATAAAGAATCAAAAATGATTTCCAGAAAAAGAGAAGCATGAATATCAAAGGACGTAAATGGTTCCTTTTTCCTTCCCCCTCGTAATTGTACTTCTATAAAAATCATCTTTTGTGTGATCACATGGTTTCTGTAAGAATCATCTTCTGACCATATAATATTAGTTGGTGAATGTTGGTTGAATTCTTATTCAACGGGCCAATCAGTTCTTCCTTGGGAATTTTGAACTGAAACTAAGCAAAAAAGTAGTCACTTTCTCTTGGTTAACAGAAGTTAAGTTTTGGAGCTCTCGATAACTATGCTCTTGAGAAGAGAAGGGAAAGAGGAAAAGAGAAAAGAGTAAGAAAAAGAAATGGAGGGCATACAGAGGGGAAAACATCCCAGACCGAGAATCCTGGTGACCGCTGTGTCTCTGATTTTGGACATTCCTGAGGTTCAACTGCATTTCTGTCCTTGGGATCCTTGAGATACAATAATACCTTTCTGATAAATTTCTTTTCCCTTAGGCTAAATCGAGTTTTTTGGATGTTTTGTTGTTGTTGTTGTAGTCTTTTTTTTTTTTTTTTTTTTTTTTACAGTTCTCCTAATGAATTGTGTTAGTTTCCTATTGCTGCTGTAATGAATTATCAAAACCTGGTGGCTTAAAACAACAGTTTATTCCCTCACAGCTCTGGAAGGTATGAATCCACAACCAAGGTGTCCACAGTGACATGCTCTTGCTGAAGAGTCTAGAAAAGATTACTTCCTTGACCCTTTCTAGCTTCGGGTGGTTGCTGGCAAGCCTTGGCATTCCGTGGCTCGTAGCTGCATCACTCTCATTTCTGCCTCCATCTTCACGTGGCCGTCTTCCTTCTGTATGTCTCTCTGTGTCTTCCTATGTCCTTCACATTAGGACACCAGTCGTTTGATTTAGAGCTCCCACTATCCAGCAAGATCTCATCTAAACGAATTACATCCGTAACGGTCACACTCTGAGGGTCCAGGTGCACGTGAATTTGAGGGCATACTATTCAACTAAGTACACCATTCTACACGCAAAGGCACTGGGGCTACAAGTTCAGGTCCTTTTCGAGCCAGGTGCTTGAGGAGGTGGAGTGCTCTCTTGAGGATGCTGAGGTTTGCCCGCTACCCACAGAGGAGGCACTGAGTGCTTGTGTGCAGGACAGTATCATGGCCAGAGTTTCGTGGAGGATTGCTTTGGTCACAGTGTGCTAAATAAACGGGGGCCGGGAGGGCTAAGGAGGAAGGAACATCAGTTTTACTACTGGATAATTCAAGTGATAGGAAATACCATCTTGAGTCAGGATAGATGGTATGGGAAGAGGAAGAAGGAGCAAGTGGGAGACATATTGCAGATTCAAAGTTAACTAGTCGTTGTTCAGTTGCTCAGTCATGTCCAACTCTGCAGCTCCACGGACTGCAGCATGCCAGGCTTCCCTGTCCTTCACAGTCTCCTGGAGTCTGCTCAACTCATGTCCATTGAAATGATGATGTCATCCAACTGTCTCATCCTCTGTTGCCCCCTTTTCTTCCTGCCCTTAATCTACCAACATAATGGTCTTTTCAATGAGTCGGCTCTTTGGAGCTTCAGCATCAGTCCTTCCAATGAATATTCAGGGTTGATTTCTTTAGGATTGACTGGTTAGATCTCCTTGCTGTCCAAAGGACTCTCAAGAGCCCTTCTGTAGCACCACAGCTCAAAATCATCAATTCTTCAGCGCTCAGCCTTCTTTATGGTCCAACTTTCACATCCATACTTGACTACTGGAAAAATCATAGCTCTGACTACACGGACCTTTGTCAGCAAAGTAATGTCTGTGCTTTTTAATATGCCGTCTAGGTTTGTCACAGTTTTTCTTCCAAGGAGCAAGTGTCTTTAAATTTTATGGCTACAGTCACTATTTGCAGTGATTTTGGAGCCCAAGAAAATAACTTAAAGTTAACCAGACTTGGCAGTTAATATGTTGTGGGTGGGAGGAAGCAAGCAAAGAAAGGGAAGAATCTAGGTGACTGTACAATATGGGTGGTCCCTGAACATGGCTGAGTGGTTGCCAAGTAAGAGATAGTATTACCCGGAGGTCTGGGATTAAAGGGAAACGCAAGGCTTGAGGATCCCACAGGGTAGACCCCAGAGACTTTATGAGTGGTCAGGGAGTTGGAAGTAGGCTTTTTCAGTTGGGATTACTTCCATGAAAAGCATCCCATGTTTGTATAAGAGGATTCCGTGGCATAGTCCTTACCTGCTTTTGCTTTTGTGTTTTCAAATACTCTTTACCTACATCAGGGTCTTTGTCTGGACAGTGTATTTTTTTTTTTTTTTTTGGACAGTGTATTTTAAAATTTTAATACATGTTGCCAGGTTACTTTCCTAAAAGGCTGTAACAATTCACTTTTCTACTGGCATTGTATGAGAGTCCCCTTTCCTCCTTATTCCCACGATTGGTAGGTATTTCACTCTTTAATTTTTGCTATCTGAAATTATGACTTCTTTTAATGGCTGTAAAACATTCCACCATATCAACATACCATAAAATGCTTAAATATTTTCCTATTTTTGGACATTACATTGTTTCCCTTTTTTGCTATAATTAATAATCCAGAAATGGGCATTTTTACATAAATCTCTGTCTATCCAATGATACTTATAATGACTGTTATAATTTGAAAGAATATAACATAGATATAGTTTCCCCAGCTCTTGCTTTGTTGTTTTTCTTCCTGTGTGCCTTTCTTTCATTTCACTGGTAATATTTTAGGTGGACAGAGGAGAGTATAAAAAAGGGAAAGGGTTAAAACAAATAGATTTGCCCAGTCACTGAGGCACCACCAAGGACTCAGGAGCCTCCCCGTCGAGTGCCCTGGCTTCCCCACGCTCTGCTCCCCCTTCCCACTTTCTCCCACCACTGCCTTTTGCTGGCTGTTTCCACCGAGGAAAAGGAATCGTATCATAGGTCTGCTATCCAGAACCTCCACTCGTTTGACCCCTTTGTTGATGCAAGTAAGGGTGATGATCTGCTTCCTGCTGGCACTGAGGATTATATCCATATAAGAATTCAGCAGAGAAACAGCAGGAAGACCCTTACTACTTACTATCCAAGGGATCGCTGATGATTACAATTAAAAAAAAAAAAAAAAAAAACTAGTGAAGGCATTTAAGAAGAAATTTGCCTGCAATGGTACTGGAATTGAGCATCCAGAATACGGAGAAGTGATTCAGCTACAGGGTGACCAGCGCAAGAACACATGCCAGTTCCTGGTAGAGACTGGACTGGCTAAGGATGACCAGCTGAAGGTTCGTGGGTTTTAAGTGCTTTTGGCTCACTGAAGCTTAAGTGAGGATTTCCTTGCAATGAGTAGAATTTCCCTTCTGTCCTTTGTCACAAGTTTACAAACCTCACAGCTTGTATAATGTAACCATTTGGGGTCTGCTTTTAACTTAGACTAGTGTAACTCCTTCATGCAATAAACTGAAAAGAGTGATAAAAAAAATAGATTTCTAGTTTTCTATTAATTCTATTTCTGTCATTACTAAAGTGATCTGGAATTGCTGTTAAGCCATTATATATATATATATATATATATTTGGCTGTGCCAGTTTTAGCTGTGCCACGAGGGATATTCAGTCTCTGCACATGGGATCTTTTTTGGTTGAAGTATGTGAACTTCTTAATTGTGGCCTAAGGGACCTACTTCCCTGACCAGGGATCGAAACCAGGTCCCCTGCACTGGGAGCATGGGCTGGTAGCCACTGGACCACCAGGGAGGTCCCTGAGCCATTATTAATTCTCTAACTTTACCTTGTCCATACATGAAGTTTTTCATTTAATGGAGGGAAGAACAAATGCATCCTAGTATCCTAGCACTGTCTGTAACCTACAAAACCAGCTTAACTATTTTCTTAGACATTGAAATTCTGAAAAGCATCAAACTTTTCTTGCAATGATGATGAAAAAAAAGATGAGATTTAAATCTTTATACCATGAATGGTGTCTGTTATAATTGTTGTTGTTTAGTTGCTCAGTCGTGTCCTGACTCTTTGCAGCCCCAGGAACTTTAGCCTGCCAGGCCCCTCTGTCTACGGAATTTTTTCAGGCAAGAATACTAGAGTGGGTTGCCATTTCCTTCTCCAGGGGATCTTCCCAACTGAGGGATCAAACCCACATCTCTTGCATTGCAGGCGGATTCTTTATCACTGAGCCAACAGGGAAGCCCATATGTCATATGACTGGAAAAATAAACATCTTTTTCTATATTCCTCTTCCCTTAAACTTTAGCTATTAAAGTCAGAATGCTTCGATTGCAGAATTCTCACTTGAGCAAGGTTTTTATGTAACATTATTCATATTCTTGGCCTTGGATGCCAATTAAGTCTCTCAAGTCTAAAACTGCTTTGTTTGCTTTTTAAAGAAATCTGCCCACCTTACAGGCCTACAAGTTAGCTCACCAGCTTGCTCCCTCCCCCCCTTTCCTCCCCAGAGGACTTTGCTTCTGTTGGTTCCCTGCCAGCTCTTACTTTCAAATTGAAATAGTTCAGTTTCTCTGTTTCTAGAACATAGAATTCATTACTCCTGGATTTTTGCCAACAATGTCCCTCTCATGTTTTTAAAACTAAGATGAATGTTACAGAGTGACCTAGTGGGCTCGACCCATGATTAGAAGTTAGTCAATGATATATGAGATGTCTACATGGATGCTCTATTCTGGGCAGTGGAGCTGCTAGGGGAACAGGCCTCTGGTAGGGTGGGAGGGCATCGAGGGCAAAGCCTTGGGACTGGAGTGGAGAAATATGTGTGAGAGATTAGGTAAGATCTGGCTGATGTGAGGCAAGACTCAAATTCTTCCCCTGCCCTCAGGGTCCTGGTGAGTCTCTACTATAGAAAGGGTATAGTCATTAATTCTTCTTGGCCATTTAGATGGAAAACAGAAAGCCAGGTGACAGAGAATATTTATAAAGGGCTCTAGGAAGAACCACTCCTTTTTTCCTTTTTTAAAAATTTTCAATGCTCCTTTTCTCTTGCTACCCTTGCAGCCCTGCTTAGCTTTTTGTTTGTACTGGTACTGAAAAGGTGAGCCTTCCTGCAGCAGAGCAGAAATCACAGGAACTTATACATCTGCATAACCTTAGGCCACATGAATTTTTCATTCCTGTGGCTCTGTTGAATGACATTGGGAGATTTCTCTACCTTTTAGGCTACTTTCTAGGAATATGTTAGTGTTTAAATTCTTTTCTGATTGCCTATTTTTTTTTTTTAATTAAACTTTCCATTTTGAGATATTTGTAGATTCACGTACAGTTGTAAGAAATACTGCTGGGACATCCTATGTACCCTTTACCCAGTATCCCACGATAGTAACATTTTATAAATACTATAGTACAACATTACTGTACAAAATGATTGGCATTGATACATCAAGTTATATAAGGTTTTCATCACCAGAAGGATCCCTCGTGTTGCCCTTTTATAGCCACATAGCCTTCCCTCCTTCCCTGACCCCCTCATTATCACTTGGTAATCACTAATCTGTTCTCTGTTCTTATATTTTGTCATTTCAAGAATGATATGTGAATTGAATCATGCAGTGAGTAACTTTTTTGTATTGGCTTTTTAAACTCAGTATAAATTCTTGAAGATTCATGTATGTATCAATAGTTTTTTCTTTTTTTAACTGCTGAGTAATATTTCATGGTATGGATGTACTGCAGTTTGTTTACTATTCACTCATTGAAAGACATCTGGGTTGTTTCCAGTTCTTGGCTACTATGAGTAAAGCTGCTATGAACATTTGTGTACAGGCTTTCATGTGAACATAAGTTTTCATTTCTCTAGGCTAAATGCCCAAGAGTGCATGCAATTGCTGGGCCTTGTGGTAGCTGCATGTTAGTCTTAAAAGAAACTGCCAAACAGTTTTCAGGAGTGGCTGGACCATTTTACATTCCCACAAGCAATGTATGAGCAATTTAGTTTCTCCACATCCTTGCCAGCATTTGGTGTTGCCACTGTTTTTTTTTTTTTTTTTTTAAATTTTAGCCATTTTGATAGTAGTGTAGTGATACCTCATTGTAGTTTAAATCTGCATTATTTTCCTGATGGCTAATTATATTGAGCATCTTTTCAAATGCTTATTTGCCATCTGTATATCCTCTTTGGGAAATGTGTTCGTGGTTTTAGCCCATTTCCTAACTGAATTTTTTGATTTTTTTCAAATTGTTGAGTTTTAAGTGTTCTCCATATATTCTAGATACTAGTTCTTTGTTGAATATGTGGTTTGCAAATATTTTCCTCAACCTATAGCTTGATATTTCATACTCTTAACAGGGACTTTTGGAGAGAAAAAATTTAATTTTGAGAGACCCATATCTACCAGTTTTTCCTTATATGGATTCTGCTGTTGGTGTCAAGTGTAAGAACTCTTTGTCTAACCCTAGATCCCAAAGATTTTTCCTATTTTTTTTTTCTCAAAGTTTTATAATTTTACATTTAAGTCTGTGCCACGTATTTTAATAAGTAACTTTTTACGTCTCTACTGTCTGAAATAAGTCTTAGCATGTGGAATCCTTTTTGCTCTCATTTTCTTTCTCAATCTAGTGAGCGCCAACTGACTCATGTCCCTGATACTAAATCACAGTACAATTTCTGACTGGGTACTTTATTCTGAATTTGTAATGAGTTAGTTGAGTCATGTACTTAAAAGCGTGAACTCTGGAGGCAGACTGCTTGGGTTCAAGCAGTTCCTGGTGCCACCTCTCAGAAGCTTTATGATCTTTGGCAAATTAGTTAATCCCCTTGAATGTCAGTTTTTCACATCTCTTAGATCTGGATCTGGATGAAAATAATAATTCCTACTTCTCAGGTTGTTGTGAGAAGAAAATGAGATATTAGGTGTGAAATGCTTACTGCGGTGCCTGGTGCATGCACAGAAAACATTCAATAATTGTTTCTTTCTCTCTTTCCTGCTCCCTGTGCAGATTCTCCTGGCACCTCCCCACAATCTCCATTTCTTTCTTTCTACTTCTTTTGTTCTTAATCATTCTACTTCATTTATGAAACCTGCTTAACCTATTTCAGCATTGTATAGATTACCTGTCTTCAAGTTATTGTGGTATTTATATATGTGGTCAGGTTACCTTTGTTGCTTCTATAGGTATTATGTGTGTATGCTCAGTCGTGTCCAACTCTTTGCGACCTTATGGACTGAAGCCCACCAGGCTCCTCTGTCCATGGGATTTTCCTGGCAAGAATACTGGAGTGGGTTGCCATTTCCTCCTCCAGAGGATCTTCCTGACTCGGGGATTGAACCCATGTCTCCTGCATTTCAGGAGGATTCTTTTACTGCTGAGCCACTGGGGAAAGCCCAGGGAGCTTTCCAAATACATGTCTCTTTGAGAGCATACTCCTCGCCCTCCACAGAGTCTAGCTCTATGCTGAATAATTGGCAAATACTCAGGAAGTCCCCTGGAGAAGGAAATGGCAACCCACTCCAATATTCTTGCCTGGAGAGTCCCAGGGACGGAGGAGCCTGGTGGGCTGCCGTCTATGGTGTTGCACGGAGTTGGACACAACTGAAGTGACTTAGCAGCAGCAGCAGCAAGTCCCGAATCATTGACAATGGTGAATCTAAATTACAACCTGTTTCACTGAAAGCAATTTGGCACAATGAATCTGAGGCCTTAAAACTTTTGATCTAGTAATTTACTTCTTCAAAATCTATCCCAAGAATGGTAAAGTAGGTAAACAAAAATTTATACATAGAAATATTTACAGCCTTATTTGTAAAAGTATGGATTCAGAAAAACATAAATGTGCAACATTAAAGAATCAGGAATCATTCAAATTTCAAGTATATGGTGAATATTATACTGTCAATAAAACTTCATTTTCCTAATCATGGATTATAGAACTATAAGGATATAAGGATATTCACTAAAGTACTCTTTCTATTAGTAAAAGCACAGAAATAACATAAACCTCCAACTATATGGATAAACTAAGTAAAATATTGTCAGAAAATAGAAATATAGTATGACCTCATAAACTATGTATGTCTATTAAGATATGTACACACAAATATACAAAAGGCAGTAAAAATATACATCAAAATTTTAGTGGTCATTATCTTTGAGTAATAGCTTTTTGGTGATTTTAATTTTAATTTTGTTTTCTCTGAAACATAATATTTAATACTTTCAGCATTAGAAAATAAGAATGAACATTATCTGTTTTTTAAAATGGTGCTTTGGAGGCTATTTAATTACACAAATATATTGATCATTCATCCATTGCTTTAAAAACATTTATTAACTGCCTACCAGCTGTTAGGCCCAGTACTAGAAACATAATGGAGAGAATAATTGACAAAGTCATTGAATCACAGATAGTCTAGTGAGGGGTACAAAAAATGACAAAACAGTGAGAGAAGCAATAATATAGTGATAATACTGAGTGTCATGGAACCTTAGAAAAAGGTGGGGGTTAGGGAGGTAAGATAAGTCTCTTTGGTAGAACTTGAGTGAATTAGAGCCAGAAGTGGTGTAGATATGGAAGAATGTTCCAAGTTTAGGGCTAAGATTTTCAAAGGTTCTGAATGGATACTACTGAAGAAACATGACAAGCCATGTAAGCAGGGAGAGGGTTTGGAAGGAGAACTAGCAAAAGTAGGTAGTTATGTTGATGACACATTGTATCCTTAAGAATAAACAAAGAAAAAAACAGCAATTAATGGAGTTAATGAGGATGCTGTGATCATATTTTTGCTTTAAAAGATCACACTGACTATTGAATAGAGAATGAATTAGAAGAGGACAGGACTGCAGACAGTTAGGTGGTGGTTTAAGTCACTGAGATGATGGTACTGGCTTTAGGGATGGAGAGAGAAACCTGACGTAGATGTGGTCTGGTAATAGACTGGATTAGTGGTGGTGATGGTGGAGGAGATGTCAAGGAAAAGCAAGAGCCGAGGATGGTGTCCTGACTCCCAGCTTGGGCAGCTGTGGATGGTGGTGCCACTAATTGAGATCTGGGACAGATGAGGAATCACGAAGTGGGAGGGAAAATGAGTTCATTTTGGGGGTACACCAAGTCTGAATCACCTGTGGGGAGTCCAGTACCCGAGGTGTTTAGAAAAGTCATTGAAGATATAAATACACATGTATGTTTTGGGGGCTGGTCACGAGGGCAGGTGAGAGCACTAAGAGATACCTGTAGAATGAGAATAGAATGGGACTTAGGAGAGAACCCTAAGGAGAACCAACATTTAGGAGACTGAAAGTGAGAAAGCAAATTAACTCAAAGCTGGTGTGGGACAGAAATTTTTTGTGTGATGTAATTTACAACCCCTTCTGGGAAGCAATTAGCATTCCTGATAAAGTGCGTGAACAGTTTTCTGACAGACTTTAATAAGACTGAGAACTCCTTCTGGGAAGCTAGGGTTACCCATCCAGCTGATTGACTAGCCTAATAATCTTTAACCAGATGTTCTTTTTTTTTTTT
>SJYQ01005959.1:55228-72640 GCA_006410935.1 Redunca redunca | reverse complement strand
AACCCCAGAGTAAGTAGAAGGAAAGAAATCATAAAAATTAGGGCAGAAATAAATGCTAAAGAAACAAAAGAGACCATAGCAAAAATCAACCAAACCAAAAGCTGGTTCTTTGAAAGAATAAATAAAATTGACAAACCATTAGCCAGACTCATCAAGAAACAAAGAAAGAAAAATCAAATCAATAAAATTAGAAATGAAAATGGAGAGATCACAACAGACAACACAGAAATACAAAGGATCATAAGAGACTACTATCAGCAATTATATGCCAATAAAATGGACAACGTGGAAGAAATGGACAAATTTTTAGAAAGGTACAACTTTCCAAAACTGAACCAGGAAGAAATAGAAAACCTTAACAGACCCATCACAAGCACGGAAATTGAAACTGTAATCAGAAATCTTCCAGCAAACAAAAGCCCAGGTCCAGACGGATTCACAGCTGAATTCTACCAAAAATTTAGAGAAGAGCTAACACCTATCCTACTCAAACTCTTCCAGAAAATTGCAGAAGAAGGTAAACTTCCAAACTTGTTCTATGAGGCCATAGGATTAGATTTTATCCTTTAGAGGAAGAAACTGGCAAACACTAGGCAAAATGTGAAAGGTAGCATTTAGAACATGTACATGTACCTGTCATGCTTTTCACTGATTTATTAGAACTTAAGGAGAAGATTTCTGGGCATATCAAACTACTCAGATACAATCTGGAAAAAATTCTGCCTCTCAGAAAGTACATTATCTACAAACAGAGAGAGCGAAGTTAGGAAGAATCACTGGACATATTCCTGCAGTGTCAAACTATGCTGACCTTGATTTCAATTAAGACTAATCATATTTATGCTGAATTTAAAAAGTTGATAGTTTACTTAGAAATATGAACTATAAATTCCTCCTTATCATTTTAATCTCATTGTTTATTCTGTACTGGCAAATTTGAGTAATCACTTTGAAGGATATTTAATAATTACCCCCAGTTACAAATAGGTAAGTAAATATTTTCAAAGGTATATTCAAATATTTAGAACTACATTTTTCATTTTAATAGCATTGATTTAATTTTTAAGAACTTCAGTGATTAGACTGACAGAAATTTCAAGCATATAAAACTTTTGTATTACCAAGTAATTTGATTTATAAATACAAGAATGGATTTTTCCAATCCTGTATATCAGCTAAGTAGAGAGGTTACTTAAAAGTACTTATGCTTTTTACAAATTGAATTTTAAATTGTAATTGCCAGACTTAAAATGATAGGTCATAATGGCTGAATCTTTATAATATATATTCCAATTGGTAAAAATTTCTTTACAAAGATATTGGTGCTATATGTTTTCATTCACTTAAACATTTCCCTTTGGTGGTGTGAAAGTTCAGCCAGCCTGTTTGTTCCTTGCTGGTACCTTGCTGTAGAAAGTGGAACATTGAGGCCCACTCTATCCTAGTTGGTGGGGGCTGTGTCAGCCATACCCAAGCAATGCTGACAGTAGATGGGTGAGGAAGCCCACTGGAATTCTCAGGCATCAGCATAGAGGAGAGGGAAAGCTGACTGCCATCTAGTTCATATAATTCCTCCTTAGTGACTCCAGGTAGGTGTGGAGGCTCAGCCCCTTACTGAGCATCACTAGCCCCAGAGAAAGAGAGAAATCAATTACAGATTAGCCTTATTTCCACTTCCCTTTCTCAATTCTGTTGATACTTAAGGAGAGTGGAGACTCAAGGTTCCACTGAGCCCAGCTGACACCATGGGGATGAAACTAGAGTGCCAAGTACCCTGCCTCCCACTGAAAGTGAAGTGTTAGTCACTGGTTGTTCTGACTCTTTGTGACCCCATAGATTGTAGCCCACCAGGCTTCTCTGTCCATGGAATTCTCCAGGCAAGAATATTGGACTTGGTAGCCATTCCCTTCTCTAGGGATCTTTCTGATGCAGGCATTGAACCTTGGTCTCCTGCATTGCAGGCAGATTCTTTACTGTCTAGTTCAGTCTTTTTCCTGCCAAGTGAGATTGGAGATCCATCTCTCCACTCTGCCAATAGAAGAGGTAGGGGACAGTGAAGTGCTAATCCAACTGCCATGGCTTTGTTGAATCTTATTGCTACTGTTCCCTGCTGACTCTGGTAGTACCCAGACTGGCTAGCCAGAGCACTGCCCGGTTCAAAGGGATGTGAGAGTCATCTTGCCACAAGGCCCTGCCAATGCCACCCAGTCAGAGTCAGGATGCATGACCTGAATTGGTGGGATGTGGGCTGGGTGTGAGGTGAAAGATGAGCAATTTATATGCACCCACTTGAAATCATAGGGGAGGTAAATGCTTCCACTGATAACTGGCTGAAGTAGAATAAAGCATCCGGAGAAGGCAATAGCACCCCACTCCAGTACTCTTGCCTGGAAAATCCCATGGATGGAGGAGCCTGGAAGGCTGGAGTCCATGGGGTGGCTGAGGGTCCAACAGGACTGAAGGACCTCACTTTCACTTTTCACTTTCATGCATTAGAAAGGAAATGGAAACCCACTCCAGTGTTCTTGCCTGAAGAATCCCAGGGACAGGGGAGCCTGGTGGGCTGCCGTCTATGGAGTTGTAGAGTCAGAGATGACTTAAATGACTTAGCAGCAGTAGTAGCAGCAGAATAAAGCATTGCAATAAAGATTTTATGTTCTGTTACACCATTCACTTCCAAATCCTTCAACTAGAGAAGCTGGCTTTTTGGGAATTTTTTGTGTGTGTGCTTGTTGGCAGTTCTGGATTAGAAGGCTCAGTAGATATCTATCTGGTATATTTGGGAGGTAATAAGGAAATCTAAAGAAGTATCATCATGTCATTCCTCAAGGCCTAAGGTCCCTAGGTAGCCCATCTCCTTTCCACCTCTCTGAGATTTCTAACGCTAGTTTGTTTTGTTCTGTCTGGGGATATTTATCTTCAGGAATAGGGTTGAAGCATCTTGATGGGAACTGGAAGACCGTAACCAAAGATTTAATTTAGATGATAAGCTGACTTTTGCTGATGACCATGATGAGATATGTTGATCACCATTTAAAGTGAGTTCATTAATAACTCCATAATTTTTAAATGGGCATTGCATGTGGAAATGATAATTCATGTATTATTATAAGTTAAATTTTATCCTAAATTGTTTACATTCATTATTTGATATAAATCTCAACTTTCTGGAGACTAACATAGAGAGATTTACTACACTGATTTATATAATTTGACTCAATTTTAGGAATTTATCTTAAGTGAAAAATCAGGGAGTAAAAAGTCATACCCCAGTCCCTTGTAACCCACTGAGCTGAGGCCAGTCCCTGAATTGAAACATCAGTTGATACATTCAGACCTCCACAGAAAGACCACCCCTGCTTTAAGTTCCATTTCTAGAGAATAACAGGTACATGTCTTTAGCTTTGCTTAGTTTCTGGTTAAAGATAAATATGTAGAATTGTTGTATTTGAACACAGTTATATATTTATAATGCTTCTTTATAGGTTTGATCTCTTGCATGTGTTGGAGAAGAATAATTTATCAAATCATAAGCCCACTGAGCCATCTTAATCTTGAAATATATTTCTTTTTAATAAGAAACCAGTGTGTGTACAAAGTTATAAATTTTAAGATATTTAAAAATTTTATTACCATTATACTTTTATGTATTCTGAGTTATACTTTCAGAAAAGGCAGTGGCACCCCACTCCAGTACTCTTGCCTGGAAAATCCCATGGATGGAGGAGCTTGGCAGGCTGCAGTCCATCGGGTCATTAAGAGTCAGACATGACTGAGTGACTTCACTTTCACTTTTCGCTTTCATGCATTGGAGAAGGAAATGGTAACCCATTCTAGTCTTCTTGGCTAGAATCCCAGGGACGGAGGAGCCTGGTGGGCTGCCATCTATGGGGTCTCACAGAGTCAGACACGACTGAAGCTACTTAGCAGCAGCAGCAGCAGTTATACTTTATGGAGCAAAGAATTCATTATTTGCTTACTTTCCTTTGGTTGTACAAGAAGTAATTATATGAATGGATGGTATATCTGATAATTATCATCAACATATACTTGAAAACTATTTTAACAACATTATATCAAATTATGTGCTAAGTCAAAGGACTACAAAACATTACTATGAAAGAATATAGTTTGGCAATTCTGGGTAAAATCTAAAATTTATAGTCTTGCTTAGAATTGGACTCAATTAAAATGTATACAATAGTAATTTGAAATTAATTTCATCCCAAGATTTTTTTATTTACAGTTAAATTCTGTTAAAACATTAGAAATCCCTTAAGCTATAAAGCTCTTCAATTGGGCTTCCCTGATAACTCAGTAGGTATAGAATCCACCTGCAGTCAAACAAAGATTTTTGGATAGAAAATCTAGTCTTTATTCTGAAGGCCATATACCAAGTTAAAATCAGAAATTATATTACCAAGAAAGAAAGGGTGAAAAAGTATTGGATTACCTATGTTCTCAGCTAAAAATACTTAGGAATTAATTGTGAGGCTTTTTTTTTTTTTTTCTTTTTTTCTAATAGCTACATTTAAAGTTCATGTTATGGGCTGAATTGTGTTGCCAACCAAAATTTGTATGTTGAAGTACCAACTCCTGGTACCTCAGCATGTAACTGTATTTGGAGATGAGAACATTAAAGAAGTGATAAAATGAAAATGAGATTCTCATGGTGGGCCTTAATTCCATATAAGAAGCTGAGATTAGGACAGTGACATGCATGCCCAAAAAGGAAAAACCATGAGAAGGCACAGCAAGAATGCAGTCATTTTCAAGCCAAGGGAAGAGGCCTCACCAAAACTGGCAACAACTTAGACTTCTAGCCTCCTAAGCCATACTTTGGCCACCTCATGTGAAGAGTTGACTCATTAGAAAAGACCCTGATGCTGGGAGGGATTGGGGGCAGGAGGAGAAGGGGACGACAGAGGATGAGATGGATGGATCGCATCACCGACTCGATGCACATGAGTATCGGTGAACTCCAGGAGTTGGTGATGGACAGGGAGGCCTGGCATGCTGCGAGTCATGGGGTCGCAAAGAGTCGGACACGACTGAGCCACTGAACTGAATTGAACTGAAGCCATATTTTATGTAAGATGCATTTTCAAAGAAACATGGCAACAGTATTAAAAGTTGTTTTTATGAAGTAGCTTATTTCTTTAACTTATTTCATCCACAATTTATCTCTAAATTTCTCTTTGCTTTATTAATGTTACAGTACTTTGTTTCTGTTTGACAAATCCCAGTTAGAAAAGCATATTGCAAGTTTACATGGAACAAAACTGATTTTTCTACTGTAAATTTTAGTTGTTTCTAAAGTGTTCAGTTGCTTGTGGTAAATAAGCCATCACATTCATACTAAGTAAAACATTTTGACAATGCAACTTCTTTTAGATTGCTCCACAATTGATTATTTTAATGTTCAACTTAGAATATCTGTGATTTCACATATTTCTGCCCCACATTCCTCTGGGAGTGAAAATTTTTAACAAAGAGTTTTTGATGAACTCTCTTCTCCAATGTTGACAATCTAGTATCTATTCAATAATTTTAAGAATATGGTTTTGAAATGCTTACTGCTTTGGATATGATATAATCACTAAATGATCCCAATGCATATTGATAAGAAACAAATGCCAGTTTATGCTCCATAATTTAAAACTGAAGTTATGATTGTAGACAATATATTAGGACATTTAAAAAATATATAAATTTCATATAAATATATCCTAATGAAAATTTAGGATCACAAAACCGCCCATAAAATTTAGCATGTCAAAATAAGCCTAATTAGTTCAAACACCTTCCTTTCATGAGGAGAAAGAATACCTCTTTTGAGACATTCTACAGTCCCTCTGGAAAGTCTCAAGTAACTTTCAAGGTCAAAAAGATTATATTTAGGATTTTATTTTTGGAATTTTTGTCAAAAATATCAAAAAGGATTAAAATAGTTGAAAAAAGCTACTGTTCAAGAAACATAGTTATTCATTTAACCAAATGACAATCAAAGACTTCAAAGGCAAATACAGAAAGCTACATACTCATAAAAACTTAGCTCTTTTAATAAGGAAGACTCAGTTTTCATAAGTAATCAAAGATTTGATAAAGATAACACTTAGCATATAAAATTATTTTGATAAAACAGACTCTTTCTAGGTGGATTACTTAAAAGGTAAAGAAAATCCTTTCATACTCCCATCAAGAACAGTTCAATAAAACTTTACCTTTTTAGCAGATAAGAGAAATTAAATTTTGGTTTCATTTAAGTAAATTTTGATATTTAATATTATCTTCTTCAGTTCAATTAAATAAAGCTCCTTTATAAATGTGTTTGACAATATCCTCCATGGATTAAAAAAAATCACATATACAGAACATATGTACATAAATATATATATATGTATAAATTTACAGGAACAGCAGAGATACCACAGCTTTTATCCTAAAAATTTAGCCATGAATCAGGTATACCAATTGAAAACTCCATTCATTTATAAATAACAGTTGAAACCAAATTGTTTCTGGCAGATGGAAGTTAAGGATACCCATTCACATAGCTAAATCTTTTTACTAATATTTATGGTGAGGACTTTTAAAATTTGTATTTGCCAGTGATGAGTAATCTTACAGAGTCTATGGTTTAGGACAGGAGAGTTTTTATGTCAGTCTGTATTTTTTAAAGGTGTCTTTTCTCCTGTTTTTTTTTGTTTGTTTGTTTGTTTTGCTTTTTTCAGTCTCCATGTACAGTGTTTTGGTTATTTCCTTGGGTGTTTCCATTTCAAACATATGAAAATATTTATAACTTCAAGAGACAGAGGAATAATGCAAGTCTTCTCTTAGGAGTTTCTGGGATATATTTCTATATGCTTAGAGGTGTAAGGTGATTGCTATTTAAATTTATTCTTGGTATTAGGGGTTGAAATGTATGATCACTCTGTCCATTTCCTAGCCAATCACTACAACATCCTCCTCTTCACTTTCATCACATCCCAGGGGTGCCATCTCTAATCATCTTAATCAGTCTTAACTGGTTTTGTCACAAGCACTGGAAAGCTTATTCAAGGTAGCTTGCGCCCTCTTTGCTTTACAAAACAGCACTCTAAGGTCTCCAGTTTATTACTCTGCTCTCTCATTTTTTCTACTTGCCCCAAAGCTAGTAGAGTAGAATACAACAGAATGTCCTTCAATACTATCAGCTCTTTTTCCAGCTTTCTGTCTTGAGTTTGAGCCTCTGCTTGGGCATTGATATCCAGCTGAGCTACCCACAGTAGAGGCCAGCTCACTATAGCAACAATTCATCTCTATTCTTTCCCACAATGAGCTATATACAGTTCTTCAAATAAGTGCATCAAGCAACCAGCATTGGTGGGGTGGGGAGGCACCCTCATACTCACAAGGCAGTCTACAAGCATCTGACATATAGGCTACACATCCCTATACAGAGGTCTATGGACAACTCGGGATTTTCTCCAAGGATGTTTCTTCCTCTTGGCCTATTCCTTTGTCTTCCTGACTGGCTCACCAACTGTTGGCTCATAAATCAGCTCCCATATATACAGGGCAAGGAGAGACTGAAAAAAGAGGCAGACCAGGTTGGTAGGTAGACAGTTAATTACAAGGGAACTTATTTATGAGATTTGTCTTAGGAGGCTGCAAGATGAATAGATCTTTACACCAGCCTGTCAAATCTTAAAATCTTAGAGAGAAACCTTAACCATTTTCAGTCACGTATACTGTCCAGGTGATCTCAACATAACATTAGTATGTCAAGGCTATGTCCTTGAGGCAGCTTCTGGCATAAGGAAAGGAAAGAAATATACAGAATGTACATTCCAATGATATAGACGGGAGTGAGGAGCCTCTGATTGCAAGGTTGTAGGCCTCAGGGTGAATAGAGGTCACTCACACCCTCTCAATGACCTTCTCCAACAGTAGGTACTGAACATCCACCAGTATTCTGCTAAATCTAATAACCTATTCTCATTGCACAGATCAGTAAATAAACACTATGGAAGTTTTTAAAACTTGCCCATCTTTCCCCCCGTCCTCCAGTGAGGAGTACAATGATGTGTAGTCAGTTTTGTTCATTGAGCCCATGTTTTTAATTATCAAAATGTCATTTTTAAATATCTAAAACTACTTCCCTCTTCTATGTTAGAACCCATAATAAGAGGGCAAAAAGACATGTGTCTAAGTATTATTTCTCTTGTTTCTTGTTTTTGTTTGTTTATTTATTTCATAGTGTTCTCTCTGAAAATGTATCAGGTTAACCTAAATAGTAAGGAAAAGAGAGATTTTATTTATTTACCCATCAATAGTAATTATGATGTTCCTCTGGCCAGTGGGGAGGCCTAGTAAAGGAGACAAGCTTATAGAATTTACATTCTAATGGAGAGAGTAAACAACCAATAACCAAAGAGATGGAAATTATGCCATTGATGTATAAATATCAAGGCAAAAGATGAGGATTTCCTAGGTGGTCAGTAGGTAAGTCCCACTAATGGAGTAGAGACCAAAAGTAAGAATGAAAGCAAGTTATGCAGACATCTGAAGGAAGATTATTACAGGCGAAGAAAAGAGAAGGAGTAAAAGACATAAGGAAGGAATGTGTTGCTAATTCTTAAGGAAGACCAAGGAGACAAATGCCACATTTAAAATAAGTAAATATAGAGCACTTTATTTAAATTTCCAAATGTGTGTGTATGAATACATTTCTTTTTCTTCCTAATGTATTAAAATATAATTAACATATAACACTGGTAAGTTTAAGGTGTACAAGGTAGTGATTTTATTGTTATTATTCAAAATCTCAGTCATGTTCAAATCTGTGACCCCATGGAATGCAACACATGAGGCTTCCCTGCCCTTCACCATCTGCCAGAGCTTTCTCAAACTCATGTCCACTGAGTCAGTGATGCCATTCAACCTTCTCATCCTCTGTAGTCCCCTTCTCCTGATTTCAATCTTTCCCAGCATCAGTGTCTTTTCTTCACATCAGATGGCCAAAGTATTGGACCGTCAGCTTCATCATCAGTCCTTCCAATGAATATGCATGATGCTATACACTTGTGTGTGTGTGTGTGTGTGTGTGTGTGTGTGTTTACATATATATATGTAAAATGATTATTTTATGTGTAAAATAATTACCACAAGTAGGTTAGTTAACATATCCATTCCCTCATATAGTTACAGTTTTGTGGATTTTTTTTTTTTTTTTTTTTTGGCTAAAAGGAACAAACTTTTAGTTATAGGATGAGTAACATCTGAGATGCAACGTGGAGCATGGTGACTATAGTTAACAATACTGTATGGTACATTTGAAAGTGCTAAGAGTAAATTTTAAAGGCTCTCATCGCTAAAAAAATCAAAAGTATATTTAATAGATTTTCTGAATAGAAATCTCTGCTTTTATTTAGAAAAATGTAAAACCAAAATAATATGTCTTCTCTTTCATTAAGGAAAATATGAAATACAAAGTGTAAGTAGTACTTTGAAATGAATATACTTCTGTTAAAAAGGCACTGTAAAGCATACCACTTGGGGCTAAAAATATTCAAGCACCATGTTAAAATCCCTTCACTTTGATGATAAGACAGGCTAAGAATACATAAATTTGTGATCTGGGAAACTAAATAAAGAATTTGCTTCTAACCACTCAGATTTGGTGAAAATATATGTATATNTCTTTCCTCAAAATAAGTATAAAAGTTAAAAGAGGTTTTATTTGTGGTAGATGACTGCTGTGATCCTTTATCTACCATTTACAAAGTAGATATTGACATAAATTATTAAGGCACAAAAATTATTTTTAGAGTTTCTAAAATCTAAACATTGAATGGGATATAATTTATATTTCTACATTAACTTTCATTGTGATAATTCATTAAAGTTGAACACTCTGAAAATGAAAAATATTTATCTATATTTCTGTTCAAGAAATGTTTACTTAGAACTCCCTGTGTGCTAGATATCCCCATTCTAGGGATAAAAGAAAAATTAAGACAGTGAAAGCTAAGGGTTAGTCACTCAGTCATGTCCGATTCTTTGCAACCCCATGGACTGTAGCCTGCCAGGCTCCTCTATCCATGAGATTCTGCAAGCAAGAATACTTGAAGGGTTCATTCCCTTTTCCAGGAGATCTTCTTAACCCAGGGATCAAACCCAGGTCTCCTGCTTTGCAGGTGAGCCACCAGGGAAGCCCCCCAAAAAAGAAAAATGAAGTGCAGTGTTTATTCTCAAGAAGATCACAGTCTAGAAGGGAAGCCATACTAATAAGCAGATTAAAATTGGGACATTCAATATGAGAGGTGAAATGATCATAATATGCCTAAGCTGGTGCGATGTACAAAGATAGACAGCAGACAGCCGACAACAAGAAAATAATTCAACAGTCATTTAGAAAATATCTCTTAATCTTTTACTATGTGCCAGTCAATGTTTTTGTTGCTGGGAACATGGCAGGGAAGAAATCTGCTTTCACAAGACTTATATTTCATGGCGGGGAAACAGATAATAGAAACAGATAAGTTGTATGTCCTTTGGGCAAGCTCAGGGAGTGGGTGATGGACGGGGAATCCTGATGTGGTGCAGTCCATGGGGTCTCAAAGAGTTGGATACAACAGAGTGACTGAATTGAGCTGAAGTTGTATGTCAGGTGATGGTAAGTACTTCATTCCTGAAAGGAATTCTGAATCTTGACTTAACAGCCATTTGAGATGTAGAAAAAACTTGCTTAAAGTAACTTGACTGGGATCAGAAATCATGTCAATTGTCATTCTCATTATCACCATGTGAAGAGAACAGAAGATTAAAAGCCAATGAAAATACATTGTTCTAGAAATCCCTGTTCCCAAGTTTATATGCACAGTATGGAAAACATGATAATAACCAAGAATGACAAATAAGCTACACATAGTATGTTAGAATAAGTATGTTGAGGAGTAGACAGAGGCAAAGTTTTAACTACTGGGTAGTCCAGATGAGAAACAAGTTTCCATACCCATAATCAAGGTTATAGTGGGAAAAAAAATTATAGCCATCCTAATTCTTCCTTCTCATCTTATAAAGAGGGTGCATTCTTTTTAACCTGGCATCACTCTCTCCAGATACTGTGGGGTGGGATGGAATAATAGGTAAGGAGAGGAACTCTTATTCTTTATAACACAAAGGAAAATACAGCACTGACTTTTTTGTGGGGTGGGAATTATAATTAAAGGAAGAAATGTATATCAAAGGTCCACTTTGAGAAACACATTTAAGATCTTACTTTGTGGTAGATATTATGACCCCGATCTTGTGACTTCATGATACCTGAGTAAACATCTGTCTTACTAAAGATTTTGTTAATGGATCTATTGCTCTGCTGAGAAAGCATCATTCTTCAAGAAAACTTGACACAATTGCTAGAGGAAGACTGTCACAACAGTCCCTTTTGAGAACACTGTATATGTGGACTGAGTATTTGAAATAGCCTGGGGGTTTCATTTTACCTTTTCAAAGACAGTGTTAACCTTTAAAATATGTAGTTGTTTTTAAAAATTTGTATTCACAGTAAACCCTTCTGGTCAAATAATGTTTTTATAAACCTAATAATTTTTAAAATGTACTTGTAAGGTCATAGTTTAGACAGGAAGAGCAAGAGACAAACTGCATGTTTCAATTCTCTTCAAAAGTGTTTTCCACAAATCAGTCAAAAAAACTCTCACATTTATTGGCTAGAATGTCTATCTCAAGTGGTAAGCTTTCTAAGAAAAAAGAAGAGAATGGATGTTTTCTAGGTAGGTAGCAAGGTTCATCTGTCTAAAGAAAAATATACATGCAAAGTATTGTTATTTTAAAATTCTTATTTTAAGTGATTTTATTGAATTACTGCTGCTTATAGCAACTTGGAGAAGGGTTCAATATTCGAGCTTGGAGAATTCCATGGACAGAGGAGCCTGGCAGGCTGCAGTCTATGGGGTTGCAAAGAATCAGACACAACTGAGCTATTTTACATATATACATACCAACTGCTTATACTAGTAAAAGTAAAATAATGGGTAAAACAATTTAATATAAAGAGTAATTAAAATTTAGTAATAATAAACAAATATGTTCTTAGTAGACTAAGAAAAACTTAGAAAATGAGCTCTGGCATAGACATCTCTCTATACTAATTGAATGAAATATCTATAAGGATCACAAATTGAAAATCTTTCAAACATGTCATCCATGTCTATTTCTTGGCAGCCTTTGGGTATAAATGAATTTCAATCCTAGACAATTTATAAATCGACCTTTCCATAGTTTCTAACAAACAAGTCAAGCAAATTCAGCCAACATTTTATTATAAACATACTACAGGTGAAGCATCATCAACTAACCATAGATGACTTTGATATAGTAAACATTTCATGCTGAATTAAGAAATACTTTAATCTGTTTCTCCTTTCATTCAGCAAATATTTACTTTGAACCAATTAAGTATTACCCCTACTGAGAATCTATGATTCAACTTCGTGTTTTAAAATATGTTCTATATAATTAACTGTTTTGTGGTTGATTAAAGGAAAAAAAAAGTTTTCTTTTTTGTAAATATTTTCATCTGCTTCCTTGAAAAGCTGTCTGTGACTTGGGAGTACTAAGCTTAGTATGAGTAGGCTGTTGATGTGAAGAGGCTCTGGGCGGGGGCTCAGGGGATTAGGAGCAAACTCATAAGAAACGGCACAGATCTAAAAGGAAGACAGAATCAAGTGAGATATAACAAGGGCTATACTTCACAAATACTCCTTACAGCTTGAGAGCAAATCAAAAAGAAAGGGGCAAGAGTACCCTCACTTCAAAAGCTGACCTGGAAAAGTTTTTCAATGGTTACAGGCAAGTATTCTCACTGGGAAGGCAAAGTCTGCAATAACTAAATGGTTTTAACCTAAAATCTGGTTAGATATGGTTCATACAAATGCCACTTGCTGGAATGGAAAAGAAGGAAGTTCAAATGGTTAAACTGATTCAAAATGTGAGGGCTCTATGCACCACACAAAACTGTGAGTGATTTGAAACTTCTTTTGAATGAAATCATGCTGCATCTTAATTCTTATATCAAGCCAGAAGATATATTGATTGATTGATCACTAAGTGATGAATTTTCTGAACACTGGTATATTTTCCCCAGCTGTTAAAAAAGCTTATAAGAAAAATACAGCCTAGGAAAGTTCATCTTATGTAGTTCGATGTCATCATTAAACTAATGTATAGAGGAATAAAAATTTAGTTCTAGATATTAAATTTCTTACATGAAATGTAAGAATCCCCAAAGAACTGTGAAAAAAGAAAATTATTGGATCTTCCTGGAGGTTTTTTTTTCTTTTACAATTATTGTTGTGCTAATGATTTTTGCTAGTATTATCAATGTTGCAATCATGCCTATGTTAAGTGAATTTCTCCAAGAAGAACAAATAACTGATCAAATGTTGTTTAACCAACTAGTCTTGGTCTAACAAATGTGATGATAAAGATATCTTGGTCAACCACGAGCTAGCTTATAAAAAAATGAGTTTAGAGAGTTCCCTGGTGGTCTAGAGGTTAGGATTCAACACATTCTTTAAAATGACTTTTGGTTTATAAAACTGCCAGACTCTTTACAGACATGTTTATTTCAAATTGTTAATTTTGAGAGAGGGCAAGAGAATCAAGTGAAAAACATGTTATTTTAANAATAACTGATCAAATGTTGTTTAACCAACTAGTCTTGGTCTAACAAATGTGATGATAAAGATATCTTGGTCAACCACGAGCTAGCTTATAAAAAAATGAGTTTAGAGAGTTCCCTGGTGGTCTAGAGGTTAGGATTCAACACATTCTTTAAAATGACTTTTGGTTTATAAAACTGCCAGACTCTTTACGGACATGTTTATTTCAAATTGTTAATTTTGAGGGAGGGCAAGAGAATCAAGTGAAAAACATGTTATTTTAAAATCCAGCATAATTGATATGAAAAGGTAGTAGTAAAGAGTAGTAAAGGTATACATTTCACTATTTAAAGAAGGAATATGGAGAGGCTGTGATTGGAGATTTAGAACACATTGGAGAAGGCAATGGCACCCCACTCCAGCACTCTTGCCTGGAAAATCCCATGGACGGAGGAGCCTGGTAGGCTGCAGTCCATGGGGTCTCTGAGGGTCAGACACGACTGAGCGACTTCACTTTCACTTTTCACTTTCATGCATTGGAGAAGGATATGGCAACCCACTCCAGTGTTCTTGCCTGGAGAATCCCAGGAATGGGGGAGCCTGGTGGGCTGCCATCTATGGGGTCACACAGAGTCAGACACGACTGAAGCGACTTAGCAGCAGCAGCAACATAAAGAAAATAGATGGGTGGAGTTCAAAAAGTCTGTTACAATGTCTTGGAGCCAAAGCTTGGAGAAACATGCACGGTCACCAAGATTGCCATCTGCCATTCAGAATGCATATGTCTGTGCATTCAATTAACAAACAAGAACTGAGATATTTTTCATTTATTTCACAAAACGTTAGAGGAAAAATAAAACCTACATAATCTGATGGCAGGAAGCTTCAAGGATAGCAGGGTGTGAATTAGTCTTTGAACTTCATGAATACATGAATGGCAGTAGAAGTTCAATATGGAACAATTTCGAGGCAAAGTACAAGTCTTAGAGATGGAGAAAGGAGCTATACATGCAAGAATTTAGAGGGGACAGAATACACAAGTAGAACGAACACAAAGCATCACTTATAATGCAGTCGCAGGAGGCAAGAAAGGATTAACAAATTTAGCAATTTACCTTTGTGGCCTGCTTTGGAAGATTTCAAAACCAGGAGTACAAACTTCAACGTAGGTGATTGCAATATAGCTCAATGATGTGAAGTTTCATTAGGCTTGCTTCTGGCAAATGCCAGATTACTTCATGGAAAAAGAGATTCCATGAAGATATTGAAGATGATTTCAATATTTTGAAAATGATACAATGTGGGAGGATATAAGAACATAACTATTAGTTATGCAAAGTTATTGGACTTTCTGAGCTTCCCAGGTGGCACAGTGGTAAAGAATCTTCCTGCCATTGCAGGAGACACAAGAGATGCGGCTTTGATCCTTGGGTTGGAAAGATTCCCAGGAGAAGGAAATGGAAACCGACTTCGGTATTCTTGCCTGGGAGACTCCATGGACAGAGGAGCCTGGCAGGCTACAGTCCACAGGGTTGCAAAAAGTTGGACATGAGCATGATTGAATTTTATCCAAAAAGCATTGAAAGTATCATTTTCATTTAAAAATTTTTTCTTTGCAGTGTGGATAATATATGGAGGGGAGATGAGGTTGGAGGCAGAGGGATAAATTGGAGAATGCTGCTTGATTCAGGGGCGAAATAGTCATGTTAGAGAGAAGATTATAGATTCCATGAATATTTCATAGTTTGACTTGTCAGTATTCAAAGATTAATTAAAATGAAACTGTTGAAGGAAAAGATGGAATTAAACAGTCATAGCTCCCTATCTTGAGCAAATAGGAACAGACTCATTCTGAGATGTAATAGATATTTGGTAGGAGAAGCTTTATGGTAGTGGGTAGTGGTGATATGTGTCGGGTTCCTTTAGAACAAGTTGGAGCAGGAAGAGAGCTCATTCACTGCTGCTGGGACTGCAAAATGTTACTGCCACTTTGGAATGTTTGGAGGTTTATTACAAAACTATAAACACACTCTTACTATTTGATGCAGTAATCATGCTCTTTGGTATTTGCTCGAGGAAATTGAATATTTGTCCCATGAAAAGTCAGCACAGTGATATTTATAGCAGTTTTACTCATAATTGCTCAAACTCAGAGGCCATAATGTGTCCTTCAGTAGGTAAATGGATAAACGTACAACCAAACATTGGACTATTATTCAGTGCTGAGAAGAAATGAGCTATCAAACCATGAAAAGACATGAAGAAACATGTATGCATATTACCAATAAAAGAAGCCAAACTGAAAAGAATATGTACATATAATTCCAACTAGATGAAATTCTGGAAAAAGCAAAAACTTTATAGACAGTAAAAAAAAATCGCTATTTTCCAGGAGTTGGAAGGGAGGGATGAATAGGTAGGGCAAAGTGGACTTTAGATCACTGAAACACTCTTCTGTTATGATCACTACAATAAAGGGTACACATCATTACACATTTGTCAAAACTCTTGGAATGTAAAACACCAAGAGTGAGCTCCAATGTAAACTATGGACTTTGGGTAAATGTGTGCCAAGATAGATTCATGGAATGTAACAAATGTGCCACTGTGGTGCTGAATGTCCAGGTAGCGGAAGTTGTGTTATGTGTGAGGGTGTGGATGTGGACAGGGTATATATAGCAACTTTCTGTACTTGTTGCTATTTTGCTATTTTGTTGTGAACCTAAAACTGCTATAAAAATTACTTTATTAATTCAAACACACACAGCCTCATGGGATCTTGGTAAATTTCATATTCTGTGTATATTTTTTATGACACACATAATTCTTGAAAGAATGTTTGAAGGCATATAAGGATACAGGAATCTATATCTATGTCTATATTCATATCTCATAAGATGGGAGAAAATAGGGGAAAGCTGCAAGAAAAGCTAGGGCAAGTACAGAAATTACTCAATGATAAATTGAACATATCTATAATATTTACCTTCACACCTCTATAGGGCTCAAAATTTGTTAGATACTCTTATTTAAAAAGAACATATTTTACTCATGTACACATTTCACATCACAGGATTAAATATATTTTTGAAGATGTGATAATTACTCTTTAATGTTTACTGTAATGAGTCCTTGATGGCATTGTCTTTTCATAGTTTTAGGAAGGCTTTGCTTCCTGAGCTCCTGTCTTAGCATTTTCTCCTGTAGAGATCCATAAGTAATCTCCCAAAAGCAATTTTGCAGAAATGGTAGGTGGAACAATCCAGTTACTAACTCTCTATTGCTTTTATTGAACCCAGTGGCTGTACTTTCATATAAAGTATCATATATGAAAGACTCCACATACAGTCTGACAAATGTGTGTACTCAACCAGCCTTTCCAGTATAATCCCCTGTTGGGCACAAAATGTCTGTGCATATAGACATGCAGGCATTCAGAGAAGCTGAATGACTTTAGCTTGTCTTAAGCTTCAACATCCTGGGTTGCATATGCATGCTGTCCATCAGAGAGGAATTCATAAAGTGAAATATGGAAAGAGAGAAGTAAAGACTAGGACAAATCAGATCAGCGTGCTTCAGGTTGAAAACTCATGAATTCCTGAATGTGTTGTAACCTAGCTTACCCTATATAACTCTTGGAAAAGCACTCTTTCTGTTTGTATCAATAAAAGAAGTAGTGTAAGTTATAAATCACTCAATTTCACATGTAAAAATATACATCAAGTATAGATTTGAGTTGACATTA
>SJYQ01005959.1:39415-53659 GCA_006410935.1 Redunca redunca | reverse complement strand
TGGAACAGAATACAGATTCTAGAAACATTCACACAGATACATTCAAAGGCAAGATAAAGAAACAAAGACAAGTCAATGGATAAAATATATTATTTTCAGCAAATGGTGCTGGGAAAACTGAATATCCATATATAAATAACTGGAACTAGAATTTATAATATTAGGACACACATGCACAAACTAAATAATAGATTTAAATGTAAAATGAAAATCTAGAAATCTTCCAGAAAAAAAACAGGAAAAAAGTTATAGGACCATGAGGTTAGAATGAGTTTTTAAATATAATAATAAAAGCATAATATATAAGAGAAAAAAATGATGTTATGAATTAATAAATATAAAGCTTAAAGCTTCTGCTCTGCAAATGACACTGTAAATAGAATGAAAAGACAGGTCACAGACTGGGAAAAAATACTTGCAAATTATAAATCTGATTAAGGACTTGGATTCAAACTCTATAAAGGATTTTTAAAACTCTACAATTAAAAGAAAATAACCTGGTTAAAAATGGGTAAAAAGACCTTAATAAATACTTTGCTTACTAATATATATGAATGGCAAATAGCAGGTGAAAAGATGTCCAACGTAATTTACTATTCAAGAATTTTAAATTAAAACATCAGTAAGATACCATTAGCATCTACTAGCAAGGCTAAAATCCCAAAACTCCAACAATACCAATTTCTGGCAAGAAATGTGAAGAATGGAAATGCTTAGTCATTTGTTGTGGAATGCAAAAGAGTGCAACTTTGGAAGACAGATTGTAAGCTTCTTATAGAGCTAAACATAGTCTTACCATAAGAACCAGCTATTGCACTAGTGTTTAGCATTTTCTACTTCTGAGTATTTACCCAATGGCTTTGAAAACTTATGTACATACAAAAATCTGTATGCAAATGTTTATAACAGCTTTTCCCTTAATTGCAAAAACTGGAAGCAAACAAAGTGTCCCTAATAGATATATGGAAACAAAACTCTGTTACAACCATACAATGAAGAATTAGTTACCAACTTGATAAAATGAACTATCAAGATATGAAAAGAAATGAGTGAATAAATGCATATAGCTAAGTAATTGAAACCAACCTTAAAAGGTTACATACTATATCATTCCATTAAATGACATTCTGCAAAAGATGAAACTACAGAGATGGAAACATCACTGTTCGCCAGGGTATTAGAAGTGGGGGTTTAAAAGATGAAGTATAGAGGATTTTTAAGGCAGTGAAGCTACATTATATGATACTATAATTATAGATACATGACACATGCTTTTGTCAAAACACATAAAACTTTAAGCATAAACAGTTCAGTTCAGTTGCTCAGTTGTGTCCGACTCTTTGTGACCCCATGAACCACAGCACGCCAGGCCTCCCTGTCCATCACCAACTCTTGGAGTTCACCCAAAATCATGTCCATTGAGTCGGTGATGCCATCCAACCATTTCATTCTCTGTCATCCCCTTCTCCTCCTGCCTTCAGTCCTTCCCAACATCAGGGTCTTTTCAAATGAATCAGCTCTTCACATCAGGTGGCCAAAGCATTGGAGTTTCAGCTTCAACATCAGTCCTTCCAAAGAACACCCAGGACTGATCTCGTTTAGAATGGACTGGCTGGATCTCTTTGCAATCCAAGGGACTCTCAAGAGTCTTCTGCAACACCATAGTTCAAAAGCATCAATTCTTCAGCACTCAGCTTTCTTTATAGTCCAACTCTCGCATCTATACATGACTATTGGAAAAACCATAGCCTTGACCAGACGTACCTTTGTTTGCAAGGAAATGTCTCTGCTTTTTAATATGCTGTCTAGGTTGGTCATAACTTTCCTTCCAAGGAGTAAGCATCTTTTAATTTCATGGCTGCAATCACCATTTGCAGTGATTTTAGAGCCCAGAAAAATAAAGTCAGCCACTGTTTCCACTATTTTCCCATCTATTTGCCATGAAGTGATGGGACGAGATGCCATGATCTTAGTTTTCTGAATGTTGAGCTTTAAGCCAACTTTTTCACTCCTCTTTCACTTTCATCAAGAGCCTCTTTCATTCCTCTTCACTTTCTGTCATAAGGGTGTTGTCATCTGCGTATCTGAGGTTATTGATATTTCCCCCGACAATCTTGATTCCAGCTTGTGCTTCCTCCAGCCCAGCATTTCTCATGATGTACATTGCATATAAGTTAAATAAGCAGGGTGACAATATACAGCCTTGACGTACTCCTTTTCCTATTTGGCACCAGTCTGTTCTTCCATGTTTAATTCTAACTGTTGCTTCCTGACCTGCATACAGGTTTCTCAACAGTGAATCACAAATAATGCAATTTGAAAATACTAGTCTCATCTAGGAGTTCAGAGAATTCCATGATGAAATGCTGAATATGACAAAATAATTTAACCATATAACAAATATATAAAACAACCACATAGAAGGTAAAGGAAAAAGAATGTGCTAATCTAAATAACTTTGTAAATGAGTACAGTTTGTAAGACTAAAGACAAAATAAACTGTACTTAAATATTATACATAAGTAATAACTTATGAGGTTGTTTCCTATGGTGGCACAGTTAAGATTCCGATATATTACATTTGTACATATTATACATATATAATGTAACTGAATTATTAATATGTGAATGACAGATAATAGAAGTCAAGTTTGCTACTATTGGAGTGGAAGTTTATATACAAATGTTGGGAAGATAAGACATTCCATGTAATAATGGACTGGATTTGGAGACATTAGTAAGAACTCATGCTTACCTATGGAAAACCAATAGGTATCAGTGCTTACCTAAAGGAAAACTTACAGATATGTGTATAATGACCAGTAGGCATGTATGTATCTCTTTGATCTATATGCTGAGAGGTCCCAGAAGTCATCATATCCCAGAAGCAATGAAAACACCTACCATTCAAATACTTGCTTCTCGTACCGTATGCCAAGGAGAGGAATCACAATGATTGGGAATATGTCTAATTCTAGGACTAAGGGAAGAAATGTACAAGATGAACCCAAAGCATCTTATAATTACAGAGTAAGGAAGGGTTAAGAAAAAAAAATCACATTGAAAGGGTATATGCCAAGGGACATAGGAGCCAGAAAGAGTTCTCAGTGACCAAAAATGAGAAATAAAGCACATAGCATTGATTTATAAGCCAAAGGATAAAATAAATATGTGTGAATTCATACTGATATAAATAAATGATCTGATAAATAAATATGGAAAAATAGACAAATCTCATGTTAGAAAAATTCTAAATAATTTATGTAGGTACTCCACTCTGAAAGTGATGGAGTGGAATTTCCACTCAAGTGTGTGTGCATAGTGACTTGCTCCCAAATAGAGACTTGCTCCCACTATAGAGAGGGAGAAAAACAGAGCGACTTTATAGTGGAGAAATGTGAAATGTTAATATCAATAGCGATAAAGGAAAAAAAAATTGCAACTAAGACCAAGGCAGAAATGAGCTTGCCCAGGGAACACAACTGAAGAAACACTGGTATGGCTGTAGTGTAGGAAATGAAGGGGACATAGGCACAAACCAGTGTCAGTAAAGGCAATGAGGATATGAAATATACTTGAACTAGGACTGTATACTGGTCTTATGTGGCTTGATATATCTTTGTTTTTTAATGGTAAATGATCAACTTTCTGTGGTCGTTGTTGCTCACTCAGTCAGTTGTGTCCCACTCTTTGTGACCCCATGAGCTGTGACATGCCAAGTTTCCCTGTCCTTGGCCCTCCCTCAGTTTGCTCAAACTCATGTTCATTGAGTTAGAGATGCCATTCATCTATATCATTCTCTGTCTTCTCCTCCTCCTCCTGCCTTCAATCTTTCCCAGCATCAGGGTCTTTTCTAATGAGTCAGCCCTTCATATCAGGTGGCCAAAGTATTGGATCTTCAGCTTTAGCATCAGTTCTTCTGTGGTTATACACCAATTATTCTCAACTGTAGTGGTTGAGTTTGTTCCTATTCAAATAGTCACTTTTGGTGTGGGGTGGCATGTGAAGGATTTCTCTGCACTAAGAATATAAAAGGCAGTTTTCAGTGACATGCTTACAAAAAGTGTTTTCATTACCTAAATTGCTTTGGTTGGCTTTTTGTCACAGAGGATAATGTGTTGTGAAATGCAACAGTATTAATGCTTGGGACACAGTGTTAAGACATAGAAAGGCAGAAGAGTGATCCCTATACTTTGCAGGGCCATAGTCACTGTGGTCTGGTCAGTCCCATATATCACAGAGGGATGTAGGCATGCCCAGGAAGGCACTCTGTAGAACTAGGCCCTCTGCAACCCAGGGCCTGAGTCAGGGCCACACTGGCCCAGGTCTAAGGAGGTACTGTTCTTTGTATAACTGAGAATACTCTGTATTATTCTCAGTATTATTCTCTGTAATACTGATTCAGCACTCCTCTCTACAATTTATTCCCCACTGTGGTCAAAGGATTTGGATTCACTTATTAAACAAGAGATTTAAGAACAGTTAATCCCATGGCTCTCGCTCAGGACCTTAAAATAATGAGGCACAGAACTTCTCCTTTGGGAGAGGACTGAAGGTGCCTCTAGGTGCTTTATTTGCCCTAAAAGGCAATTTTAATTTAAGAGAATAAAATTCTAAGCCCACTTTTAAAACTGAGTCATGTTTTCTGATCTGGTTTTACTTTGATTTTTTACTCATAGCTATTGTGTTAGAATTTAGAAGGTATGTAGTGTTACTTCATGTATGCGAAACCTCTAATATTTGAAAGAAAATAACATCTGTAAACTATAAAATGGCATAAAATGTATAGACAAAACCATGTACTCATGTATACCATGGTTTAAAATCATATATGTACAAAGGATTAGGCAGTTTGAATGACTGTCCAGGTCAGGTTAAGTATAAATTTGTGAAAGCATGACCTGCATAAGAACATTCCCACTCACCAATTTTGAGACTGTTAGTCAAAGAAAACATTTGGAAATTGGCTTATCCTGGGGCTACTAAAATGCATTTTCTTTAAGGGTTGAGATTGATTGTGCTTATTCTTTTTAATGTCCCTAGTACCCATCATTAACTGGTACCTATTAGGTACCCAATGAATATTTCTTTATTAATTGCTTAATGGTGAAGGATCAGTTCTCTTGACTTTATGATTTATTATCTATAGCTCAAATTGCCCGAGTCAAATGTTCTCCTACAGTTAATACTAACAAGGCAACAGTATTCATGTGTGCTAGATTGCCAATCTAAAGTAATTATACACATATGTTGTTGAATACAAAAATAAGTAATGTTAAGGAATGATGTTATTGGATATATCAAATATATAAGGCATTGGTATGTTCTGTTACATAAATTCAGTTTTATGTATTAGAGAAATTGAAATCAAAGAAACTTTCTAAAAATAAATGTTATAAATAGGTGAAATATATATCAATAAATAAAGAAGATTCTGAATGTCTTTTACCTATAAGTTTTGTATTAAGATAAAAAAACTCAATCATGGTAGGTCAAATATTTTCTTAAATTTTTCAACAGTTTCTAATAGTTCTTTATTTCTACGAATATATAGTTTTATCTCAGATAATCTCAGGAGATTCATCATTTTTAATTTTGTAATGTTTGCTTACCTGAAGTAATAAATACTCTCTATCATAAAAGTGTTTAGAAGGTGTTGATTTCCAAGTTCTTTATTTACATACGTAAGTACTACCTAAAATCCAAATGTGAACGGGAATATCATGTCAAACTTTTATTTACAACATAAAATCCTGTGATAAAACTGATAGAAATGATTGATATATAAGTGAATCCTAACAGTAAACATTTTGGATTCAGTTTGAAATCTAACTACATCTGAGTCATAATAAACAAAATAGCAATCATATTCCTTGAGATGGCTTGAACAAACATTACTGAAGGTCAAGGATTTCATGGTAATCTTTTAAAATCCCCCCCAGATTTTCTTACTAATTCAAATTTCATGGAATAGGCTTCAGTATGTTTTTATATTGCAGAAAGAAAGTTACCACAGGAATTTAGTGTTCAGGAATTTTGACACTTTCAGACTACCTATCAACAGAAATTAATAGAAGGTGACACCAAAATGAAATGTTTCTTCCTTTCCACCCCAAATACAAATTTACATTTGAGTAGACACCCTACTTGGAGAAGGCAATGGCACCCCACTCCAGTACTCTTGCCTGGAAAATCTCATGGATGGAGGAGCCTGGAAAGCTGCAGTCCATGAGGTCACTGAGGGTCGGATACGACTGAGCAACTTCACTTTCACTTTTCACTTTCCTGCATTGGAGAAGGAAATGGCAACCCACTCCAGTGTTCTTGCCTGGAGAATCCCAGGGACGGGGGAGCCTGGTGGGCTGTCGTCTTTGGGGTCGCACAGAGTCAGACACGACTGGAGCGACTTAGCAGCAAACACCCTACTACCCACAAATGCAGAAGCATGCCTACTTTCAGTTAATGGCATTCCTTTTAACTTCTTTGTAAATTTGAAGCAATCAGAAGAGACCATTCACAGATTTCTAATACCTTATCTCCTTAACTTTCAGCATCAAAGATACATCTCTCCTTCCTTCCTATTATCAAAGATGAACTCTCCGTGAATCTTCATAAGTTCCAATCACTCTGTGGCACTAAATCCACCCCATTTCAGTATCCTACCTAAATATACTGCCTCCCACAACATTCCCCTCTCTCTCTTCTACATCAAAATTTCACTTTTTACTGGATCATTTTTGTTACCATTCAAACATTCCTTAATTTCTTCCATTAAAATTAGAGAAATAAAACCTCTTCATCACATTTATCTTAATGAGCTATCACTTTAGTTTGCAATAACATTACTCAAAAGAGTTGCACATATTTGCTATCTCAGGTTCCTTTTTACCCATACTCTCTTAAGTCCATTCTCCTCTGGCTTTCACTCCCAGTACTCCAGCCAAATTGCTTTTTACAAAAGCCAATGTTCTCCATACTGTTCAATCCAATGGTCAGTTTCCAAACCTCATTTTATTTGAGCTACCAGCAACATTTGGTGTATGTGATCATCACCTATACTATAATTCATTTATTTGCTTGGTTTCCAAGATAACACACTTACTTTTCTTTGCACCTTACTTGCCACTCTTTCTTATACCCTTTTACTGGGTATAATTTCACCATAATCACTTGGTCATAATCATAATAACCTCTTTCCTAAACTAGTACTATGGGTCCCTTATTGTAACATCTGCATCTATTATTGCCTCTCACACTCCTCATCTCTATTCTTTTTTTAAAATATTTTATTAATGTATATATTTATTTATGTATTTTTCACTGTGCTGGATCTTCATTCCTGCATGTAGGCCTTCTTCAGTTGTGGCGAGTGGGAGCCACTCTCTAGTTGAGGTACTTATGGTGCCCTCTCTTGTTGCAGAGCTCAGTAGCTGTGGCACCCAGGCTCAGTTGCTCAGAGGCATGAGGGATCTCAGTTCCCTGATCAGCGGTCAAACTTGTGCACTCTCTATTGTAAGGTGGTTTCTTAATCACTGGACCACCAGGGAAGTCCCTATCTCCATTCTTTTGTCAACACAGCTGCCAGGATGATTCTTTAAAAATCTTAATCAGAGCAGTAAATTCCTAGTTAAAACCCTGCAACGGCATCATACATTTAAGAGTTAAAATCTCAAGTTCCGTAAGATGGCCTAGTAGGCCCTACTTGATCCAGCCTTCCATTATTTTATTTCTATTCCTCTTTCCCATAAGCGCTTTGCTGCACTGACCTTCTTGACATTCCTTGAACACAAGATTCTCTCCTGCCTTAGGATCTTCACACTGCCATAAATGCCAGAAAATTTGGACAGATATTTCTATGGACAACTCTATCATCTTCTTCATAATTTGCTCTAATACTGCTTTTGAAAAAATCAACCTCATCTCAACTCTCATCTCAAATCTTGCATACCCAATTTCCCTTACCATTATTGACATTTCTCCCATCCATTTGAAAATTACCTTGTGACATACTATGGGCTTCCCCTTATGGCTCAGCTGGTAAAAAATCCTGCCTGCAATGTGGAAGACCTGGGTTCAGTCCCTGGGTTGGGATGATCCCCTGGAGAAGGGAAAGGCTACCCACTCCAGTATTCTGGCCTGGAAAATTTGATGGACTATATAGTCCATGGAGTCGCAAAGAGTTGGACACAACTGAGCAACTTTCACTTTCACTTTTCTGACATACTATATGAAATTGTCCCTTATTAAACACTAAATTTTAAGTCTGGATTCCCTGGTGACTCAGATGGTAAAGACTGTGCCTACAATGCGAGAGACCTGGGTTTGATCTCTGGGTTGGGAAGATTCCCTTGGAGAAGGAAACAGCAACCCACTCTAGTATGCTTGCCTGTAAAACCCCATGGATAGAGGAGCCTGGTGGGCTACAGTCCATGGGTTTGCAGAGTCAGACATGACTGAGCGGCTTCACTTTCACTTTCTTTTTTAAGTGCAGGGCTTTTATCTTTATTTTTTAGTTCAAAGAAATCCCAAGTTCTTGGGGTATAGTGGTTGCTCAAAAAATAATGAATAAATGGACAAAAATAAATCTCACCTAATAACATCATGTATGTTACACTCCTATGAATCTAATTGCATCATAATCTGCCTCATGATTATTATTAGTGTACTTTATGATGATATTTTTCCTATACTGTGTGAAACCATGCTCAACAGGAAAACCCAGAGATGACTGTTTTCACCAGATAGCTGCATTATATACAAACAAACACATTCTATGATGTATTTGTGGTTCATCTTTTGGGGCTATTGATGTTGTTTCTCATACATTTGGGATACACACACACACTAACACACACACACACATATATATGTGCATGAATGCTATGTAACTTCAGTTGTGTCTGACTCTTCACACCTCTATGGACTGTAGCATGCCAGACTCTTTTGTCCATGGAATGCACCAGGAAAGAATACTGGAATGGGTTCCCATGCCCTCCTCCAAGGGATATTCATATATATATATATATATATATATAGGCTTCCCGGGTGGTGGTAGTGATAAACAACCCGCCTGCCAATGCAGAAGACATAAGAAATGTGAGTCAGGAAGATCCCCTGGAAGAGGGCATGGCAACCCATTCCCGTATTCTTACCTGGAGCATCCCATGGACAGAGGAGCCTGGTGGGCCAAAGTCCATGGGTCACAAAAAGTCAAACATGACTGAAGCAGCTTAGCAGGCATGCATATATATATGGTCTATGTGTATTTTGACTCATGCCTTTTTAATTTGAGAGGCTTTTTGTTCCTTGTCCTATTCTGTACTCAAATTTTCTACAGGTTTTTTGTGTCTTTCTTTGATCATACACATAGTGGTCAAGTGTACACTCTAGAATTAGGGTACTGGCTGAAATCCCAGATCTTTCCTTTACTGTGTACTCTTGGAAGCTGTTCAGTATCTCTGCACCTAGTTTTTATATCTGATAATTAAACACGATAATTGCACATCTCATTGGATTTTTGTGAGGATTAAATAAGAACTCTTCTAGTAGGGTCTGGCACATAATAAATGCTAACATTTTGTGTCTCTCATATTTCTGCCAGAGGATTAACTTCTTGCTTCTTTCTAACTTCTTATCATAAAACTTAATTTTCTCCTCTAAAAACACTTGCACAAAGAAATTTTGTAAAAACTTTAGTCTTCAGATTTTAAATAGTAGAATTCAATTTCTGCTTGATCATTTAAAGAAATGTCACTTATGCTTTTTTCATGTTATGAGTCACTGACTATACCTCTCACTCTCACTCTCACTCTCGTTCTCACTCTGTCTCAAACCTACTCACTCTGTGTTTATCAGGGGTGTTTTTTTTCTTTGTTGCCCATATATTATTTTATCAAAGTAATTTTTTTTTTTCAGGAACTGTGGCCACAGGCCAGAAATTTTGCTTTTAGGTGGAGCCCTCCCCATTTTAAGTTTTACAACAGACACAAGTCTCTCAATGCTAAACATGGGCACCTTGACCACTCCTGTGGAATATCCCTCTGCACCCTAGGAAGTTGTGGCTAAAAGCATTATTGTTTAATTATATCACACCGAGTATCATAAGATTACATTTGTTAGTATAAAGATACATCTCTGCACTGATTTGGGGATTTCTTCAATCCTCTTTTAAGATTAAGATGATATCAACTCCCATAGTTCTATGAACTCCCACATTCAAAGTGCAATATTATCAACACGTGTAAAATTGACAGGTGTTCATTGTCTTATTAATGAACTAAATATGTTCTCTATAATGAACGAAAATGTTGGAGAATCTTCCTACATTTAGAACTAATATTTAGTACTATTTTTATGCTTAATTCTGTGAGTATGATAAGAATAGCTTTGTAGTTTAAAATAATGCTATGCTGGAGCCAGTTTATGTGCTTTCAAATTTCTTATCTAGATTCTGACATACAAAGTCTAAATATATTCCTCATAAAGCAAATATCTTTTCCACTTTATTGCATATGTTATCTATCACAGTTCTTGATTGAAAATGACACTGGTTCAAGCAGATTTAAGTGCAAAAGCAGTTTTACTACAGAATCACTCAGAGTAATGCAGAAAAAACTGGAGAATCTGTCTTGGAAAATAGAAAGGAACAAAGAAGGCTTTAAGTCACAGCTAAAGTCAAAACAAAACTTCAGAACCCTTTCGGTAAGGACATCATTTCCATTGTTTCCAAACACTTATATTCTGACTTCACTGTAGACAGGGTCAGCACTGGACAATGGGAGCCCCACAGGTTCTATGGCAATTACTATTTCTGGAAATTAGACATCACCTTTGTTGCTGATTCAGAGTTAGTTCTCTACACTTTATTCTGTTTTTCATCAAAATAGTTCAAAGACTAGGAGTTTGGATTTAATTTGCTAAAAAAGAGTTTGAGAAAATAAGTATCTGCTCTTTCCCTGTTCTATAGTTGATGGTGAACTCTATGTAGAACCAGATTTCATGAGTGGTTAATTTCCCAATTATATGAGGTTCAGAACAGGTTACCAAAAATAATGAAGTTTGATTCAATTTCTGCTAGATAATTTGCCAATAAAATTAATGTTTAAAAGCTTGGAGCAAGAGATTATATGCATCCTCACATTCATTGCAGTTATTCACAGCAGCAAGTTATAGACATAACCTGTCCATTCATTGATAAATAGATGAAGAAAATGTGACACTATATACAATGAAATATTAGTCAGCCATAAAAAAGAAAAAAAAGCCATTTTTGACAACATGAATGAGGTATGAGGACATAATACTAAGTGAAATAATTTGGATAGAGAAGACAAATATTGTGTGATCTCACATACAGAATACAAGTGTCAGTCTCATCAAAACAAAGAGTCGACTGGTGATTATCAGGGTCTGGGGCTTTGGGGGAAATGGACAGATGATGGTCAAAGGTTACTAACTTCCATTTATAAGATGAGTTCTAAAGATTTAATGTACAGCATGGTGACTATAATTAATAAAATTATATTGTATTTTTGAAGTTTGAAAGAGTGGTTGTTCTCACCACACATATACACATTAAATGGTAATTATATTAGATAATAGATGTATTAACTTATCAATAATGTTACCAAATGTAAGCTTGTGTGCCTGACACACAGGGAGGCCAAACAAACTGAAATGTTGGAGTCTGGAGCAGCGAAAGATTATTGAAGTATCATGCAAGGATGTAGGTGGCTCGTTCCCTCCAAAACCTCAACTTTCTGAAGGGTTTCAGCCAGGTACTTTTAAAGGCAAGGTGAGGGAGGGGCATGGTTAGTTGTTACAAACTTCTTGGTGTCAGAACCCTTTGTTCTTGCAGTTATCAGTTAGATCAAGTAAGGATGTTCCTGTAAACTTCCAATAAGACAAATACTGTTCTCTGTATTTGATCAGAGATCAAGATCAGAGCCTTGAAAATAGGCTATCATGTATCTCTCAGGCTGTAAGCAACATTCTTTTATGAAAGATGCAGATCTAGCATGACTACGTACAGGCAACAGAGCACAAAGGCTAAAGTAAAAGGATCAGGTCTAATATAGGGTCAGACTTGTTCTTCCCTATAACAATAATATTTTATGATTACTGTAATAATCTTATTATAATAATCATTTCACAATGTATTCATATATCAAATCATCACACTGTATAATTTAAAATTATACATTAATATATGTCAATTATATTTCAATAAAGCTGAGGAAAAAACAGAGCAGTATTTTTTAATCTGGCTATAAAATAATACATTTACATTATTAAATATTCAAGTACCTGCACTTCGAGAAAACTACTGCTAACATTTTGATAACATGGTTTGAATATTTCTCTATGTGTTCATGCAATATATAATCTTTACTACTAACCTGGCATCAGTTTCTCATAATACAGAGTCCTTTTTGAGGTATGAAATTTCCCCTTCCCCATGCAGTTATGTGCCATAAGAGAGACTGACACAACACTCAACTTTATTTTGGGGTATGAATGATATAAAGTGACCCAATCTATATTTCCAGGGAATAGTCCAGGAAGGACATATACAATTGTTTTTTTAGAATCTGCTTAAGATTCTAAGAAAATTTCTCTTTGATTTTAAGAATGTGAGCTATTGTAAAACATTATAGATAGACACAAGAAAGATGAATGTAGCACTGATTGCAGTTGGCAGCCATTCTAAAATCAAAACAGAAAAAGTTCTAAAATGAAGTTGACAAAGAATGGAAAATAAAATCACTGAAAACATATGAGCCCATGAAAATATTTTTTATTTTTTACTTTTTTTTAATTTTTATTTTTACTTTATTTTACTTTACAATATTGTATTTGTTTTGCCATACATTGACATGAATCTGCCACGGGTGTACATGAGTTACCAAACATGAACCCCCCTCCCACCGCCCACCCCATATCATCTCTCTGGACCATCCCCATGCACCAGCCCCAAGCATCCTGCATCCTGCATTGAACATAGACTGGCGATTCGTTTCTTACATGATAGTATACATGTTTCAATGCCATTTTCCCAAATCATTCCACCTTCTCCCTCTCCCTCAGAGTCCAAAAGTCTGCTCTACACATAAATTTATTTATTTTAATTGGAGGTTAATTACTTTACAATATTGTATTGGTTTTGCCATACATCAACATGAATCCGCCACAGGTATACACGTGTTCCCCATGAAAATATTTTAAACTGCTGGATCTAATGAAAGTTGAAACTTTGTTATCAAATATATTACCTGTGGTATAATTTAATTTTAGTTAGATTTTCTACTGTTTGTGGTTCAAAGAGCTTTAAATAGAGCCAAACAAAATAAACAAAAAGTCATACATTACAAATGTTTACAACATTTAAACCTTTTAAGCTACTCTCCCCCATCTCAAAATATATATATTAACTAATAGATTGATTTAAAAACTCATAGTTCCAACTTTTATGAATTTTAGTAATGCATAGTAAAGATGTATGTTATTTTATTTCAGCATGTCCTTATTAATGAATGTCTAAAATACTTTATTTTGTTTTATTACTATAATTAATGCTGTAGTGGCAAAATCTTGGCATGCCTCTTTGTGCATAATCATTATTATTACATTAACTGTAGCGTGCATATTTGCTCACTTCAGTCGTGTCTGACTCTTTGTGACCCAGTATAGCCCACCAGGCTCCTCTATCCATGGGATTTTTCAGACAAGAATGCTGGAGTGGGTTGCCATACACTCCTCCAGGAGATCTTCCCAATCCAGAAATAGAACCCGTTCTCTTATGTCCTCTGCATTGGCAGGTAGGTTATTTACCAGTAACACCACCTGGGAAGTCTATTTAACTGTAGAGTGATTGCTAAATGTATTACATGTACATCAACCAATATACATATTTTCAATGTTAAAATTGATAGCAATATTGCCCTCCAGAAGTTTACAATGACTCATATTCATGTATTTGTAAAAATATTTATTTATCTATATGCTTATCAGATTTGGGACTGTGAAGTTTGTTAAGCATTCCAATCTAAGTAGATAAAAATATTATATTATTATTTCAGTTTTTAATTATTTCCTTGCTTGTACAAACCTATGTGATTTTTTACGTTTGGTTATCATCATTACTTCTTTTATAAAATGTTTGTATATGACTTTACCCATATACTCTGGGGTGTTTATCTTGTTTCTTGTTGCTCTGTAGGTGATAAATGTATATTTGTTATTTTA
>SJYQ01005959.1:25066-39213 GCA_006410935.1 Redunca redunca | reverse complement strand
CAAATTCTCCTTACACAAGGGCAACTGTCTGTGTATTCCACATTCTTACTATCTTTTATGTGCTGAATATTGTTTTATTTTCATGACGTCAAAGCATAAAAATGGAACTTGAGTTTCAGCTATGACATGTAAACAGCTTAAAAATCCTGAGGGCTCAAGGTTAAAGCTAAATAAACTGAGAAATCAATGTTTTACTTAGACTTATCAGAAAATTGAGATTGTAAGCCATATCATTACCTTAAAATCTGGAGAGACAGGCTACTATAGAGAAACACAGCTAACCAGAAAGAGCCATAAACTGTAGAACACTTAAATGATCATTTTGATGAATTACTGGAGGCCAAGTTTGGATTCCTGAGAGCGAAAAACCCCTAAAGTGATGCAGTCTTGGAAGGGGATTTCACGTTTTGGGAGGATTTTGCTCCAGGAACCCAGAAAGAAGTTCCTCACGTTGAACAGTTAAGAAAACTTTCCTCCTGATCGGCAAGGGGTAAAGTAACCATTGTGAAATATGCCAACTGTTTACTCTGTTTAAGTCCTTCTCTCCAGTGAAAATACTTGACTAGAGAGCCTTGTTCTACATAGGCAGGGGTGTAATTACCTAACACAAACGTTCACTAACCTTTCAAACTCACATAAGTGGGAGACGGAAAAAAAAGATAAACACTTGTGAGGGTCACAGTCAAGCTACACAGGCCTACTAAAGGATTGATATTTAATCAAAAGATGATAGAAAAATTACCTTCTCAATTCCAGAGCACTGCTTGAGCAAGGCTTCAAAATAATAACAGGGAATTATCTCTGGAAATGATGCAAAGCATATGCAATCTTTAGGAAAATGTTTTCAGGGAAACACGATGTCAAGTTAATTAATAACAGATATTTAACCCTTGTTCATGTACTCCAGTTAGCCTAGGAAATGGGATTTTTTGGGGGTATAAAAATGCATTTATATTCTTGAAGACATTATCTGAAGCTTTGAAGTCAAAAAACTAGGAGATTCTTCTATCATAGTAACATACTGGTACTCATGTCTGTGATTTTAGCCACTTAAGAATTTGCAGCTTTGTTTGATGAACTATACACTCTCTTACCATTACAAAAGTACATTAAATATATATATAAAGTGTATGTCTGTATAAAATAGAACGGGGAACAATGATAAAATTAGGTTTTTAGGGTTTATGGGATACAAATTAGGGGAAAAAAAAAACAAGACAAAGCTTTCAGACTATAAACTAAAATTTTAAACTGCTCTTCTAATAAATGAGATATGAAAATCAAGAATACATGTATTAACATAATACATGTGTTAAGATTTATGCAGATCTTATACTGTGCATAAAATTATATAATTTTATTATTTTTAACAATAAAAATATTACTTTTTTGCTTTGAATTATATATGCTACCCTTTTGCCTTCTTAATATACCCCATTTTGAACTAATATATAGTTGTAAATAATAAATTTCATGGTAGAAAATTTCTAGGGATTTCAGAAGATGATAAAGTCCCAAATATTTTAATCGGTTAATTCATCCCTCAACTTACTCCTTTACTAGAATGTTATTACTTTTTTAACAAAAATGTATATTTAAGGCATGATCATATAAATAGGCACTGCACACACACTGAATGAAATATCCCTGTGCTTGTACCTAGAGACTCAGAAGAATCTTTGTGTAACTCAAGTTTATTATTTATAGAAATCAACTCTAGTTACCCTAGTAGCAATGAATTTAAAACATAGCTCAAATATTTTTACAGCTCAAATAATGGTTGAGATATGAGCAGGAATCCAATATGGCCAGATAGGCTGATCCACACCAAATCATACTAAAATAAGTGTCAGGTTGGAATGCCATCATCACTGTAGCCGAATACCAAGGCCTACTGTTGGCATTACTTCCACTGAACCTGTGTGCTATCATCACTATTTCTGGTCCTGTTGGCACAGCTGCTACTGGGCATTGGGATCTCCTCATGATTAAATGAGCATTAAGTCCCGAATTCTTTGCATCAGTCTTTACAAACTGAATTCGGAAAGATAAGATTATGTATGACTCAACACTGTGCCTCCATCTCTCACTCCACATCTAGTCTTCTGGAAAATCTGTTGTCTTTTAAGATAAATGCATCATATGGCCACATTTCACTATGTCTGCTATATCCCAATCCAAGTATGCAGTGATCTTTTTGTCTGCGTGCATGAGTGCTAAGTCCCTTCAGTTGTGTCCGACTCTTTGCGACTCTATGGACGATAGCCAGACAGGCTCCTCTGTCCATGGTATTCTCTAGGTAAAAATATTGGAGTGGGTTGCCATACCCTCCTCCAGGGGATTTTCAGTGGAACCAGGGATCCAGACTACAGTTGTTATGTCTCCTGTATTGGCAGAAGAATGACATGGTTTGATTCATGATTTAAAAAAGATCACACTGGATACACCCTTCCTAGGTGGCACCAACCCTTCCTAGTGGCTTCCTAGGAAGCCAGATTACAGTATATTTCTTAAATGCCTCTTTTCACACTGCTCTGTCCTCAAGGGTGTGTCTATTCAGTGTGATCTTTTAAAATCATAAATCAAGCCATGTCATTCTTCTGCTCAGAATTCTCCAGTGTCTTGCCATTTCACTCAAAAGAAACTCCAAATAAGCAAAACTCATTGAATGGCTAGAGGCATTAATTGAGGGATTGGACTTCCTGTTAATTTCTCACCTTGATTCAGTCCTCCTGGCCCTCATTGATCCTGCATAAAGGCAGATGTGCTCCATCTTAAACCTCTCACCTGCTAGTTCATCTGCAGAAAGGCTTTTCTTCAGATACCCACATGACTAACCCCCTCTTCTATCTCAAGTCACTACTGACTTCCCATTTCCAAATGCAGTCTGCCCTCTCTCCCTGGCATTCCCAATCCACTCAACCCAACTCTATTTTATCCCAAGGAAAACTTCAATTATCAATTTACTCTTTTATATGTATTTTTCTATTGTTTGTCCCCTCTTTCTTTTCATTTTCACTTAATATATATATTTATAAATATATGTATATATTTTATCATAAATTTATTTATTTAATTGAGGGATAGTTGCTTTACAATATTATGTTAGTTTCTGCCATACATCAATATGAATTAACAAAAGTTATATACATATATTTATTCCACACCCTCTTGAACCTCCCTCCTACCCCTCTAGGTTGTCACAGAGCACCAGGGGTTTGTTTCCTGTGTCATAAGGCAAACTCCCATTGGCTATAGAAACTTCCCTGGTGGCTCAGACAGTAAAAGCGTCTGTCTACAATGTGAGAGACCTGGGTTCGATCCCTGGGTTGGGAAGATTCCCTGGAGAAGGAAATGGCAACCCACTCCAGTACTTCTTACCTTGAAAATCCCATGGACAGAGGAGCTTGGTACAGGCTACTATCCATGGGGTTGCAAAGGGTTGGGCACAACTGAACGACTTCACAATCACAATAGAAAAATAACCTATGTTAGGGTAGGTGTTGGGTAAAAGGGAGGGATAAATAAGCAGATTATAGATGATTTTTAGGTCAGTGAAACTCTTCTGTATATAATGGTGAATCCATGTCATTATGTATTTATCAAAATCAGTGGAAAATGCAGCACTAAGATAAACCCTGATGTATGGAGTTTAGGTGACACTGATGTGTCAATATGGGTCCATCAAGTGTAATGAATGTGCCACCCTAATGTGGGATTGCTAGTGGCAGAAACTGGGTGTGGGAGCAAGTGGGTATATGGTAGCTCTCTGTATTTCCTACCTAATTTTCCTTTGAACTGGAAGCTATGCTAAAAATTGTCTATTAGAAAAACCCCTTAAATTAGAAAAAATAATTATAACTGAAAATAGATTAGTATCCATAATACATGGAGTTTAAATTTACATAAGTGTAAATTTAAAAATTAGGACAAGATATAAGAAATTTCCAAGCAAGAAAATATGAATGGATATAAAAAATATGCCATATTGAAAGAGGAAAGTGTGAATCAAAATCATGTCCTCTAAAATAAATTTTTGTATAATTCACATACATTGAAAATAACATTCTTGATAATTATTGTCATTAATTGAAAATATATGGAACATTGGGACCTAGTTTATAATTCTAGTGATGTTTAAAATGACACATTTGTTTGATATAACAATGTAATAGTGTCTGAAGTGTTACGTTACAGCCTGTCTTTAAAGTCTTTGAAGTAATGTTTCCTAAATATATAACACCAAGAAATCTATTTCAAATAAACCAGTGCTAATTGAAATAGAAGGCAAATCTTCAGATGGAAGATTTATAGTATCAAATGTTGACATCAGTTAAATGAAACTGCACTTCCCCAAGAGGACAGCTGGCATCTTCCTGCCATGGGCATCAGAAGGACCATAGATTGGTTACAGTTTCTGTAGCCCATTTAAGTGTAAAATAGTGAAATGGTGCTGTTGCCCCAGAGTTGAGGATTTGCTACATGGGTCCTATGGAAGTCGAAGAAGGCAATGACAACCCACTCCAGTACTCTTGCCTGGAAAGTCCCATGGGCAAAGGAGCTTGGTAGGCTGCAGTCCATGGGGTCATGGAGAGTTGGATATGACTGAGCGACTTCATCTTTCACTTTCATGCATTGGAGAAGGAAATGGCAACCCACTCCAGTGTTCTTGCCTGGAGAATCCCAGGGATGGGGTAACCTGGTGGGCTGCCGTCTATGGAGTCACACAGAGTCAGACATGACTGAAGCTACTTAGCAGCAGCAGCAGAAACCTATGGAAGTATTATGTAGAAGTAAGTGTCTGTAGTAAGAATCACTTTAGTAATAGTCTTCTGGTCTTTAGACTTTCACATTCTGTAATGCTTACCTGTAAGAATGAATACGGCATTGCCAATCCAACCTGATGTCATTGTTACCCTGAATTTCCTGCATGTATGGTTCCACCTTGGGTTGCACTGGCAACTGGCATGTGCTGAGCCAGAACAATGGACTTTCAAGACAATTCTGATTTCTATGGTGTCCACACACATGCATTTAAATGCACTTGTAACTGGTTAATTACCATGAAGTGTAACTTCCACTTAATAAGTGTATCTGCTTCTAAAAAAATTTTCTTTAGTATCTTTGCTTTTTTCTCTCCCTAGGCCTAGTTATCTTGAAGAATGTTTCCTGGCCTCACTGAGAAAGGCTAAGAGGAAAAAACCAAAGTTCATATTTCAGAGATTACTATGGGAGAGTCTCACAGGTATATCTAATCTTCTTTTCATTCAGTGAGTTCTGAATTCATATATTTCTGGGAAATGTGTTTGGCACTGTGACTCAAAATCTGTTTACAGGATCTTGTTTTACATATATAAACATATCATTATATATATATATATATATTTGCACACACACATATATATATATGCACACACATATGTATATATGCAGAAATATATACATACATGGGCTTCCCTGGTGGCTCAGATGGTAAAGAATCTGCCTGCAATGCGGGAGACCCAGATTTAGTCCCTGGCTTGGGAAGATCACCTGGAGAAGGGAATGGCAACACACTCCCATATTCTTATCTGGAGAATTCCATGGACAAAGGATTCTTGCAGGCTACAGTCCATGGGGTCACAAAGAGTTGGAAAAAATTGAGCAATTAACACACACACACACATATATATATGTAAAGTATACATACAAATAAATTTTTCAATTATACAATCAAAAATAATGTGTAGTTAAAATAAAGGTGACTTTGGGGAGGCTGCCCTGTATTTCAGTCCTCAGGGTCATGAACAATAAGAATGAACCTACCTCATTGTGGTTTTGATTTGCATTTCTCTGATAATGAGTGATGTTGAGCATCTTTTCATGTGTTTGTTAGCCATCCGTATGTCTTCTTTGGAGAAATGTCTATTTAGGTCTTTGGCCCATTTTTTGATTGGGTCATTTATTTTTCTGGAATTGAGCTGCATAAGTTGCTTGTATATTTTTGAGATTAGTTGTTTGTCAGTTGCTTCATTTGCTATTATTTTCTCCCAATCAGAAGGCTGTCTTTTCACTTTGCTTATATTTTCCTTTGTTTCGATCTATAGAGTGAACTGTTGGACTCTGGGGGAAAGAGGGAGGGAGAGGGTGGGATGAGATGGGAGAATGGCATTGAAACATGTATACTATCATGTAAGAAACGAATCGCCAGTCAATGTCCGATGCAGGATGCAGGATGCTTGGGACAGGTGCAAGGAGAGGACCCAGAGAGATGGTATGGGGTGGGAGATGGGAGGGGATTCGTGTTTGGGAACGCATGTACACTCGTGGTGAATTAATGTCAATGTTTGGCAAAACAAATACAGTAATGTAAAGTAAACTAAACCTAAAATAAAAATTAAAAAAAAAAAAAAGAATGAACCTACAAGATTCTTTAAGGCAGACCATTTTGATGACTATACAAACTCTGAAATCTATTTTGACAACCATACCCACTCTGGAGCTTTGTGCCACTCTTTGATCTTTACCTCCTTGGGGTCATTTCACTCTCTCAGTTGTAGTTGAATTCAATCCATTTCAACCACAGAAAATTCTACTAGCATCTACGTGTGTGTGTGTGTGTGTGTGTGTGCACACGCGTGCGTGTGTTAGTCATTCAGCCATGTCTGATTCTTTGTGACCTCATGGACTATATAGCCCACCAGGCTCCTCTGTCCAAGGAATTTTCCAGGCAAGAATACTAAAGTGGGTAGCCATTCACTTCTCCAGGGGATCTTCCTGACCCAGAGATCAAGCCCAGGTCTCCTGCATTGCAGGAGGGTTCTTTACCATCTGAGCCACCAGGGAAGCCCCACTAACATCTATAGTCTATAAAAAATAGCCACAAAATTACTTGTCAAAGATGGTGACACACCTTCTCAAAGTATATCCTTTGCCCTTGGTGGAAAGAATGTCTTCTGGGTCCTTTCAGGGGATCTTGAAGGATGTGAATGGTCCATGCCAAATTCATTGCAGCAATTTTATTTATGTCAAAATTGTTTTAATTTATTCACCAACATAGTACTTGGATTTGCTGGCATTGTCATTCATCATCAGCAATCAGTGTCACCTCATCAGTTATGTGGCCCACTTACAGCTATAATGCTACCAGAGTGAATCTAGAAACTCTAGCATATAGATTGATATTAATTCAGTCAATCTGAATTAATTATACACTCAGAATACCTATCTACAGTCCCCAGTATTTCTGTAATATAAATACTAATCTAAATTGTGAAAATGAAACACTGAAAATCTTTTGGTATAATGCCTTTTTTCAAGGTTGTCTTTAATTGAAAATCCCCAGGGGATTTTAAACTGTTACCTAATTCAATGTTTCTCAATATTGGCTAAATTTCAAAATCACCTGGGGAGATTGAAGATTCTTAATGTTCAAGTCATTCCCAAACAAATTGCATTAGTATTCCTGGAGAGGAATTCTGGCATCAGGACTTTTGAAAGCTCCCTGGACAATTTCACTGCATAGACAAGGTTGAGAAATACTGCTTTTGTCATCGAACAAAAGTTGGGTCCCCATGCCCACACACAGTAAAGCAAATCTACTCACTCTGGACCGTGGTGAAGGAAAGTGCAGCATTTACAACATGGTGCCAAGTAAGAAGTCCGAGTAGCTAGTGCTTAAATGGTTCTCCAAATTACATAACCAAGCTTACTCTAAGTTTTGGAATTCTCCTGAATAGTTTAATTCTATTCTTGGGTTTCCATTCCTTACTTTATAGAGTGCTTATGTGTACATGACATTAAAAACTATATTTCAGAGTTTTTAAATTCATACTTTAACATCATTTTTGAATATTTCTGATTTTTGGATGTGCCTTTCAAAAAATGGCATCATATAGTCCTTGTTGTTCTGGTGGCAGTTCTGAGTAGCTATGACCTACACTTGTGCAAAATAATCATTGCTATCCACATTACCATTAAATCAAGTTATCTACATTAACAACACTTGTTGTGTTTAATTATCACTCAAAATGTCTTCAAAAAGATTGTCACACTTTTTACAAACTCTGTGAATCACCATTAGACACTGTTATTAAAGAGCAAATTTTAGTTTATTTGACCTCATTGCAATAAGAGAAAACACCACCTTGATAGTCTTAGAATTAACTTAATAGGATGAAATCAGAAGTGGGATCTTTATAAGGATTTGGAGGACTCTGAGCTCAAGTGGTCTAAGGTGGCTCTTTTTTTTTTTTTTATTTATTTATTTTTTATAATTTTTATTTTTACTTTAGTTTACTTTACATTACTGTATTGGTTTTGCCAAACATTGACATTAATTCACCACGAGTGTATATGCGTTCCCAAACACGAATCCCCTCCCATCTCCCACCCCATACCATCCCTCTGGGTCCTCTCCCTGCACCAGTCCCAAGCATCCTGCAGGTGGAGAACCAAAAGGCCTAAGCCAAAATATGTTAGCCTTTGTCCCATTCCTTTACTGTTTGGGAATTTCCTGAAGCAACATGCACAAGTCATTTATGGGTTGACAAATTTATCTTCCCTGAAATAAGCTAGTATCATGGGCTACGGGTTTTGTTTTCAAAACTAAAGTTTACTGTGTTCACAGGAAATGTACAGTTTATACTAATGGAGTAATAATACAATTTCCACATTTTGTTACAGAGCAAAAGGCACCACAGAAAGGAAACATCCCACATGTACAAAAAGCTGTGCAAAATTTTGGCACCAAGTTGGGAAGAGCATAGCCTATCAAACTATATACAATGTAACTGGAAGCAGAAGATATTGCCAATTTCTTTAGAAGAGGAATTTTTAAAAAAAACAAGTTAGTAAGAAGGTTTTCTGTTTCAGGCCAATCTGTTGTTCAACTTTTGACAGCTTGCCAGGAAATTTGCATTTTGGGGAGAGCTGTTTAATTTCCATGTGCTTCAACTCAGTGAATGAAGAAGAGTTGATTTTATTTAGAATGGACCAGCAGAAAATTTTGGCAGGTGTCAGAAACTTGGAAGAATACCCCAGAAGCTATAACAAAACTTTTGTAAAAAAGAAATGCTGTACTGTCAACAGTATTGGGGACACAATGATAAAATTGCATGGGAAAACCAATATATCAAGGACTCCAAATTGAAAAGAGACTTAAAAATTCAGACATTGAATTTAAGACCACTTTGGTTATACCTGAGCTAGTTTATTCCATAAGAGTTTCCTTTATGGATTATGCATTACTCAGTCCTATAGGACTCTACAACCTATGGACTGTAGCCCACCAGGCTCCTCTGTCCGTGGAATTCTCCAGGCAAGAATAATGAAGTGGGTTGCCATTTCCTTCTCCAGAGGATCTTCCAAACCCAGGGATTCAACTCTGGTCTCCTGCGTGGCAGACAGATTCTTTACCATCGAAGTCACAAGGGAAGCCCATTTTATGGACTATAAGAGTGACCAATTCATGATAAAATAATTTACATAAAAACCTTGTCTTGGTTACTTTTGTGTTTTGTTATTCTAAATCTTACTGCAGCTTCTCACAGCAGAAGTGAGTTTGCAATGCCAGGGTCATATTGGGATTCTCACATATTGGGCTCAAGGAACCAGGGCACATGGGAAGGAAACAAGTGCCACACTGCAGAGGACCAGGATTTCTGGCCAGGAGGTTCTTGAAGGAAAGGGTACCAGGGAGGACAGGTCAGGGCACCGCGTTTCACCACCTTAAGAAGAAGAGCTCTCGGCACACATTGCTGCATAGGAATCCTCCACACTCCAAACCTGGTAAGTAAAGTTATCTATGAAAGGGCAGTGGAGACCCAGGGGCTGCAACAGAGAATGCACTTTCTCCAGGCAGCAGCAGCCATTGATAATGTGTGTAGAAAGGGCTTGGGGACACTGAGGTGCTTCCTTAGCACTAGCTGTTCACCCTGTTTGGAAAAATCTCTTCGCCCTTGAGGGTCCGTCTGAAGTCCCCCATGAACCTGAAGAAGGGCGGGATGCTGATGATGTCTTGCTAGGTCAAGACCGGATCTCGCTTCAGCACCTCTTGGTTCCAGTTGATGCAGCTGTCTGCATATGAATTCTGTTCTCTCAACTTCTAATTTGACATATTATTCATTATTTTTCCCCCGCCTCGGAAATCAGAGCTTCCTGGTGGACCTCCTTCAGGTGTTTCTGCAACAGTTGGTGAGTATCAGCTGGAAACGCTGTTTTAGTGCAGGAACCGAGCTCGTGCATCACGTGACCTGTTTACAGCCAAGAGGCATAGCATTTAACGGAGGTCTGCAAGTCCTCAGGCCTGAGGATCTTCTGGGTAGAGCGGTGTGTCTCATGGCTCCATTGCTCGAGTAACTGCTCTTTCTAGAGAGATTTCTGTCCAGGAGATCTTTCTTCTCCTGGACAGTAACCAGAGGTCTCATTCCTGACCTTCCAAAGGAGTTGAGGTCAGTAATCTGTTTCTTTTCTTTTTTTTAAATAGGGTTACCAAAAATAATGCCATATTACTTTAATAGTTACTAGCATGTTCAATTTGATGAATCAGGGCAGCGATTCAGAAAAAAACAGGATCAAACTTTACCTAATTGCTTTTCACCAAGGCTATCAGAGATAAGATATTCTTTAACAAGGTCATAGAATGTTCCTGGGATTCTAAATAAACTTTTCAGTTCAGTTCATTTTAGTCACTCAGCCCTGTCCGACTCTTTGCGACCCCATGGACTGCAGTACCCCAGGCCTCCCGGTTCCTCACCAACTCCTGGAGTATACTTAAACTCATGTCCATTGAGTCAGTGATCCCATCCTACCATCTCATTCTCTGTCACCCCTTTCTTCTCCTGCCTTCAATCTTTCCCAGTATCAGAGTCTTTGGTAATGAGTCAGTTCTTTGCATCAGGTGGACAAAGTATTGGAGTTTCAGCTTCAATATGAGTCCTTCCAATGAATATTCAGGACTGACTTCCTTTACGATGGACTGGTTAGATCTCCTTGCAGCCCAAGGGACTCTCAAGAGTATTCTCCAACACCACAGTTCAAAAGCACTCCACACTCAGCTTTCTTTATAGTTCATCTCTCCCATACATAAATGACAACTGGTAAAAACATAGCTTTTACTTAAACGGACCTTTGTTGGCAAAGTAATGCCTCTGCTTTTTAATATGCTGTCTAGATTGGTCATAACTTTTCCTCCAAGGAGTAAGTGTCTTTTAATTTCATGGCTGCAATCACCATCTGCAGTGATCTTGGAGCCCCCAAAATTAAGGTCTGTCACTGTTTCCACTGTTGCCCCATCTATTTGCCATGAAGTGATGGAACCAGATGCCATGATCTTATTTTTCTGAATGTTGAGCTCTAAGCCAACTTTTCCACTTTGTTCTTTCACTTTCATCAAGAGACTCTTTAGTTCCTCTTCACTTTCTGCCATAATTGTGGTGTCATCTGCAAATCTAACGTTGTTGATGTTTCTCCTGGCAATCTTGATGCCAGCTTGTGCTTCATCCAGTCCAGCATTTCTCATGATGTACTCTGCATATAAGTTGAATAAGCAGGGTGACAATACACAGCCTTGACATACTCCTTTTCCTATTTGGAACCAGTCTGTTGTTCCATATCCAGTTCTAATTGTTGCTTCTTGACCTGAATACAGATTACTCAGGAACCAGGTCAAGTGGTATAGTCTTCCCATTTCTTGAAAAATTTTCCACAGTATATTGTGGTCCACACAGTCAAAGGCTTTGACATAATCAATAAAGCAGAAATAGATGTTTTTCTGGAACTCTTTTGCTTTTTCAATGATCCAAAAGATGTTGGCAGTTTGATCTGTGGTTTCTATGCATTTTCTAAATACAGCTTGAACTTCTGAAAGTTTACAGTTCATGTATTGTTAAAGCCTGGCTTGGAAAATTTTGAGCATTTCTTTGCTAGCGTGTGAGATGAGTGCAATTGTGTGGTAGTTTGAGAATTCGATGGCATTGTCCTTCTTTGGGAATGGAATGAAAACTGACCTTTTCCAGTCCTATGGCCACTGCTGAGTTTTCCAAATTTGCTGGCATAGTGAGTGAAGCAGTTTCACAGCATCCTCTTTTAAGATTTGAAATATCTCAACTGGAATTCCATCACCTCCGCTAGCTTTGTTGGTAGTGATGCTTCCTAAGGCCCACTTGACTTCACATTCCAGGGTGTCTGGCTCTAGGTAAGTGATCACAACATCGTGGTTATCTGGGTGGTGAAGATCTTTTCTGTATAGTTCTTCTGTGTATTCTTGCCACCTCTTCTTAATATCTTCTGCTTCTGTTAGGTTCATACCATTTTTGTCCTTTATTGTGCCCATCTTCACATGAAAATTTCCCTTGGTATCTCTAATTTTCTTGAAGAGATCTCTAGTCTTTCCCATTCTATTTTTTTCCTCTTTTTTTTTTTTTTTGCATTGATCACTGTGGAAGGCTTTTTTATCTCTCTTTGCTATTCTTTGGAACTCTTTATTTAAATGAGTATGTCTTTCCTTTTCTCCTTTGCCTTTCACTCCTCTTCTTTTAATAGAGAAAAACTGTTTGTAAGGCCACCTCAGACAACCATTTTGCCTTTTTGAATTTCTTTTTCTTGGGATGGTCTTGGTCACTTCCTCCTTTACAATGTCATGAACCTCTGTCTATAGTTCTTCAGGCACTCTCTCTGTCAGATCTAATCCCTTGAATCTACTTGTCACTTCCACTGTATAATCTTAGGGGATCTGATTCAGATCATACCTGAGTGGTCTAGTGGTTTTCCTTACTTTCTTCAATTTAAGTCTGAATTTGGCAATAAAGAGTTCATGATCTAAGCCACAGTCAGCTCTGGGTCTTTTTTGCCGACTGTATAGAGCTTCTCCATCTTTGGATACAAATAATATAATCAATTTGATTTCATTATTGCCCATTTGGTGATGTCCATGTGTAAAATTTTAGTAAGGTATTTTCTTCCTCTGTACTTTCTATGTCATTAGTGACAGCCATCCATCCTGCAGTTATTAAATTTCTTGTGTCTTTTCTCTATTTTAGGGTGTAGCCAACTAAAACCCTAATGGTTCCAATGAGCATTTTAATAAATCCCCTGTATCAATTTAGTTACCTCTTTTGTTAATACATGTCTTAGAATGCTGGACTCTAATACTAAAACTCTATTTTTACTGCATTCCATCTGAATTAAGAAAAATACCTAATCTCCCTCTGATGGCCACCTAATGTGAAGAACTGACTCATTTGAAAAGACTCTGATGCTGGGAAAGACTGAAGCAGGAGGAGAAGGGGAAGACAGAGGATGAGATAGCTGGATGGCATCACCAACTCAATGGACATGAGTTTGAGTAAACCCTGGGAGTTGGTGATGGACAGGGAGGCCTGGCGTGCTGCGGTCCATGGGGTCACAAGAAATTGGACATGACTGAGTGACTGAACTGAACTGAACCCAATCTCTAGGTTTTTCCTACTTCTTGGGAATCTCTTTCTAGAAACCTGCACCCTGTCCCTGTTTGCAGTATGTTTCAGTCAGAGATTGTAACCAAAACTCAGGTGTCCAGCTGCTTGCCCTCTGAAGCCAGTAAAGAGATAAAGTTGGTAGAAAGGAAAACTTTGCTTTATTTCAGAGTCTGGGGATCAGAGATGGTGGAAAAGGGCAGAAGTCTCTGACCAAAGGTTGACTTTCCCTAACAATCAGTGGGCAAGGACTTTTATAGGTGAAATGACGGGGCTCCAGGTAGAAACAGCACAGACAGCTCTGTTGTTTTGAAACTGGTCACACAGTACTCTAATCAGCATCATCTTGATTGTTTTAAATATAGTTAGTGTTTAGTTCCAGGATCGGTGTGTTCCCATTTTCTTGAGGCCAGTTCTCGGAATTATGGCAACTTATATCTGGTCATTATGTAGTTAACTTCTTCCATCTAGTGGGGATTTTAGTATCTATAAGATATGGATCAAAGTATCAAAGGATATGGGTCAGAAGATTATCTGTAGTCCTTGAAGAGAAACTCGAGGTCTTTGACTTTGCTTAATAACTAAACTATTATTTGGTTTCCTTTGACTGTTTTCCATTGTTTTTGCATTTTCTCACTTCTCTGATTTATTCTTTAGCTAACCTTTTACCACAGAGAAGAGGCAGGCCCAGAACTGGGGGTGAGGGGTGGGTTG
>SJYQ01005959.1:5439-22064 GCA_006410935.1 Redunca redunca | reverse complement strand
ACATATGTATGTATCTGGAATTGGCTTTTATCATTTATAGTACTAGTTCTGGAAACAGAATCTTCACCTTTAATCCACCTCTAAGAATTTTTGTACTTAAATATAGGATGCTTATCAGGAGCAATGCACTAAAATCAACCAACAAACAAAAAGACATAATTTAAAGCAGCATTTCAGCATATTGGGTGAGATAGTTGGAGTAAACATAATTTCTGTAAAGTTCTTCAAGCCATACTATACCTGAAATTATGTAATTTCTAGTCAGTTCATTGTATGTCACATTTGTCTATTTTACTATTTCCTGTGGTACACTGTTATTAGCTCTGAGAATTGGGAGTGAAAATGAGTTTGTTAATCTGATGGTTATTCAGTTCTGCCTTCCTTTTTTAGCTCCAGCTGAAATATATTCAAAGACTAAAGTGGCGAATCATATTTATTTCTGTAATATAGACTTAAATATGCTTAATTCTGCTCTTCTGTCTGAAATGTTTTACATAATATTTATTATTTAAATAGTACTTAAATTGTGATCTGTGTTTAGAAAATAAGTAATTATACAATTAGATTCTATTTTTAACCTTATATCTAGAATGAAGAGTTCTACTGCAATTATTACACAGAGGCCACTTTCACTGTAATTCTGAATTTTCATGAGTCCATTGGGAAAACTTAAGATGTGTGTAATGGTAATGTGAGTTTTATTGGACTTCCTTCCTCAAGAAATAACCATAATAATTATTTTCTATGGAGTGTACGTATGAGTTGCATTGTTCTGCACCTCCCTTCAGTATTAATGTGTTCCCTGACTATATGCTATATTGTGTATAAATTCATGTCTATATATCAGGCATTTTGTAAATCCCTAGATGGTGCTGATGACTGCGGCTCTGTTGGTAAGAAAAAAAAAATTCTCTGTAATCAGAACTGATGTCAATTTTAGTGAGAATGAGTTGTTACCCTTGGTAACAGGATAATTTATGGTCTCAGGAAATGTGGCATATGAGTGCTTCAGAACTGATCTTTCTTTTGGAGAGATTAAACATTCTGAGAGGGCAGAAGCTAGATTGTTAGAATTCATGCCTTTGGGCCCTTGTGTGGTCTCCATCTTTACCCAGTGATTACTCCATTCCTGTACCTGTTATGCCAGGTGTGGCATAACCAGTAACAAAGACTATTTAATATCAACAAGCAATTTTAACTACTTAGTAGTTCAGCACTCTTTCCATGGTGAGTGCTTGCTGGTGGGCATTTATATTGGACATGAAAAATGTCACTTGATGCCCCTTTCATATGTTCATCCACGTGTTTCTTCCATAGACCTTATTTTATCTGATATTCTAAACTTTTAAGTCCATTCTCCATTTCCCATAATTCCACAAATTCTCATATCTGGCTATATCTCCTTCCCTATTAAGAAAGTGGTTTTAAGAGTGGGACCACTGGGAAGATTTCCATTCACTCATTGTCCTTCAGAATTACCACTGAGTGGATGCAATGTAGCCTCCATTTTTATTTGGGGGGGGGGGCAGGGGTGTGTTTTATATACTGAACCAATCTATCTATAAACCAAGTTGAACTTTTCATATTCCTTCCATATACCCATAGATAACAAGGTGAAGGAAGAATGAAAATATGGTAGGTAACATGGGAATCTAGGCTTTGTACTTATGCAATTTACTTAAGCCTTCTAGTACTGCTCAGGCCTGACTCCTTGATGAACCATTTCTATCCCACAATGAATTATTGCTGGATCTATCCAATTTGATGACTTTTTGAGTTATCACAATGGTAATATATCCATTGGGGCTGTTCTGGAATTTAACCCTAGTTATCAATCTGGTAGCCAGGAAAAAAGATACGGACAACTTTTGAGGGGGCACTTTGTTGCCTTGCAGAGAGGAGGATTTTCAGCTTGTTCCCATATCAGAAAAGCTGCTATTATTTTAATAGGAAGGGGTGTGCTCCTGCTGAAGACTGAAGATTTTAACTGTTAGCCCACAGAGGAGTCCACAAAGTAACCCAGACTTGTTTCAACCAGGATACCAAACACAGCATAAGAGTTCTGCCCAAGCTGAGCATGAATTCAATAGTCTTTGTAGCTAAGGGATCTTAATCTCATGAGTCTGCTCCTCATTTTGTCCTACCCCATGCTGCAAGAGCTAAGGGCCTTCTTAAACCACAGCAAAGGCTCTCTGACTGGCACCCTTAGCTACACTGTTTTTCATTGTCCTTCTGCAGGATATCTGTGTAACTGTGTAGATAATGGCCAATTCCAATTCCATTATCCTTGTGTGTATCCTGCTTCTGAACTTTTCAAACTCCTTGTTCCTTATACTGGATGGGGCATTCCCTTCCATGATTGTAACACTATATCCTCCAGGTTGTTTTCCATGTTGCTCATGGCTCCACCCTGAAAGTTATGACAGTTCCTTATGGCACTTACAACAGGAAGCAGTCAGGTGGGAAAACTCTTTGTGGGAGTTTCCCTTGTGAAAGGAGATATGAGAAACTTAACGTTCATGTCTGCACTAGTTTATAAACTATGTTATGTCCTTCCTATAGCGTGATTAATTTAGATGACAAAAATATCATGAAAATGTTTATTCAACATGTGACAGTTTTTCACTAAGAATGTAAAAATTGTATGATGTATGTTCTCTGCTCTGAATTTATCATTAGGATGAAATGTGTGTTAGATTCAAGTAGCTATATTTAGAGATAATGTATAATGCTCATTAGAAATTTCTTAGGAAACAAGGACGTTTAAGGATGAAGTTAGGGGTCATATCCACTTGAGAACTAGAAGGCAGGCTAGAAGTGCCATTTAAGCTTGAAGTTGAAATGATAGTAAAAGTGGGGAAAATAGATTATTCCAAAGAGAAGCAAAAATTAGGAAACTATAAGCGCGGGTGGAGGAAAGTGCAAGAAGTGCTTTGGGAAAGGAGGTAAGCACTTGAACTGGACATGGTATACTTAGTACAAAAGAATGCTGCATGTATCTAGGTGATGGCAGATTGTCGAGAGCATTACAGACCAATTTTGAGTAAGTGCCAACCCAGTGCAGCTGTGGAACTGCATTCCTGGCCCAGGCAGAGCCACTTCTACAGCGGCCCTAGATATTTACTAAAATTACATTAAGCATTACCAGTACTTCATCGTGGAATGCATGGAGGCATAATATCCTTTGCTGGTTGGTCTCTTTTGTGTTTTGAAGAAGTTTACAACATTTTATGAGTGGGGGAATAAGAAAGCAAACTTTTTCTGCCTTCCTACGAAGAACCTCATCTTTTAGATAAACTCACTCTTTTCACAGATAAGGACACAGACTTCATAAACAGTTCCTTCTTGTTAGTTACATCATGAAATCATTGATGAAACATTAAACAAATTCAGCATAATGGGCTTGGGAAGACAAAGGTAAATTTCAGAAATGTTAAGAAAGTAAAAATAACAAGCCTTTATATTTAATGGGATGTGTGAAATCAAGGAGAGAGTGCAGTTAATGATGGGGAGACTGGTAATAAGAATAAACAAAGGTAATGAACAAATTAAACAAATTAAACATAGCACTAAAATGTAGCAATTTAAACTTATGTATTTGGTAAATTAAAAATATACTGTGATTATTTTAAGTCACTGTATGTTTTATGAAAAATGTCAGTCTTTTCAGTAAATGTTAATGGAAAAGTTTATTTTAAAATTGTACATTGGGTTCATGAGTTAATGTGTCACCTATTTTCAAAATTAGTAGGAGCTGATAAGAATTCCTTAGCAAAAATGTGATTACTTCTATTGATCTTGATACTGAGAGTGATGATTTGTTATGATAAGTGTAAGTTGATGTTTCATGCTTAATTCCCATATTACTATATTGAACTTATTATGGTATAAATGTAATTCTTAAACTTGCAACCTTCTATGTGGGCATCAAAACATGTACATACACCTTCTTTAGGTCAATTTGAAATGAATACCAAGTATTAAACATTTTAAAAGTTTCAAAATAAATTTTGACATTTCAACACTGTGACTACTTTCAGCAACAAGAAAGATGTACTTTGAAAATATTAATATCAATGTAAATTATTTATATGGCTTTAATTTCTTTGAAAGCAAGATGCTAGTAGGCGCTAATAAAAATACATCTTTATCTGAAAGGAAAATGTTCATACAAAAGGTGGATATAGATGCTCTCAGTTTTGTATTCCCCACATGTTTACTAGTGTTTATAGGAATATTTATCTAGAATTTTACTTGGTTAGCTATACAAATGTAAAGTGTTTCATGCTTAATGAAAACACTTATCAAACTTATCTGTGATTCAGATGCATCTACTGACTTGTGTTTCAGAACTATGCCCAATTATTTACATTTTCTGAAAAGAAAACATGATATGTTGATTTTTAAATTTGTATCTTTTGATCACTTCACTCATTTTATACCCCCAACCCCCACTTCTGGCAACCACTGATCTATTCACTATATCTATGAAATCAGTTTTTTTTTTTTAGATTTTACATGTTAGGGAGGCCACATGATACTTATTTCTCTGTATGATTTATTTCAGTTAGTGTAATATCCTCAAGGGCCAGCCAAGGTGTCACAAATGGCACCTTGTGCCATTGCTGGATACTATCCCATGGTGTGTGTGTGTTTGTGTGTGTGCATGCGTGTGTATTTAATTGACCTCTGAACAACACAGACTGATGGACTGGAATTGCAAAGGTCAATTTACATGTGGAGTTTTTCAAGAAATATGTCCTATAATAATAATAAAGAAAAAACCAATCCACTGTTGGTGAAATCTGTGGATAGAAAACTGCAGGTAGGGAGAGCCAGCTGTACAGATATACTCAGATTTTTGTCTTCATGAAGGGTCAGCACCCCTACCCCCAGTATTGTTCAAGAGCCAACTATTTATATGATATAAAATCACATTTTCCTCATCAATGAACACTGCATTGTTTCCATGCTTTGCCTATTGAAAATAAATTTTTAATTTGTGAGGAACCTTCATACTGGTTTTCTCTAATGGCTATACCCATTTACATTCCCATTAACAGTGAACTAAGGTTCCATTTTCTCACCAACATGTGTAGTTTTTGTCTTTTTGACATTAGCTCTTCTAATAGGGTCGAGTTTGTATCTCTTAGTTTTGATTTGCATTTCTCATTGTGATGCTGAGCACCATTTAATGTACATATTGTCCAATTGTGCATCATCTTTGGGAGCACATCTATTCAGATCCTCTGCCCATTTTTTTTTTTATAATAGGAATGTTTTATTGTTTTTATTATTGAATTGTGAGTTTTTATAGCTTAGATGTTAACCCCTTATCTGATACATGAATTGCAAGTATTTTTACCATTTGGGAGGTTGCCTTTTCATTAAAAAAAAAAAAAAAAAGATTTATTGGTTGGTTGATTTTTAGCTATGTTGGGTCTTCCTTGCTGCTCCTGGGCTTTCTCTATTAATAGTTACAGCAGGTGGGGCTACTCTTTGTTGTGGTGTGTGGGCTTTTCATTTCAGTGGCTTCTCTTGTTGCAAAACATAGGTTCTGTATGCATGAGCTTCAGTAGTTGTGGTGCATGGACTTAGTTGCTCTGCAGTATGTGGGATGTTCCCAGACCAAAGGTTGAGCTCTTGTCCCATGCATTGGCAGGCAGATTCTTAATAACTGGACCACCAGGGAAGTCCTGCCTTTTCACTTTTGTGATGGTTTCCTCTGCTGTGCAGAAGCTAGTTAGTTAATGTTCTAATTTCTTCTTCTTCTTTTTTTTTTTCTATTATTGCCTTAACTTTTGGAGTAATGTCCAAAAATCATTGCCAAGACTGAGTCAGTAAGTTTTATGCCCATGTTTTCTATGAGAAGTTCTGTTGTTTCAAGTCTTGTGTTAAAATATTCATCCATTTTGAGTTAACTTTTATGTATGGTACAAGATAGTGGTCCAGTTTCATTCTTTTGTATGGGGCTGTCCAATTTGTCCAAATAAATTCGCTGAAGAGACTTGCTTTCTAATTGTACATCTTGGCTCATTTGCCATAAAATGGCCAACCATATATGTAGGTTTATGTCTGGGCTTTCAACTCTGGTCCATATATCATGTGTCTGTTTTTATGCTGACATTAAACAGTTTTAATGACTATAGCTTTGTAGTGTAGTTTGAAATAAAAAGGCATGATGCTTTTAGCTTTGTTTTACTTAAGATTTCTTTGGCTATTTTGGGTCTTATATTCTTTTTGTTCAATCATTAAGTTGTGTCTGACTCTTTGAGACCCCATGGACTGCAGCACACCAGGCTTCCCTGGTCCTTCACTATTTCCCAGAGTTGGCTTAAACTCGTGTCCACTCAGTTGGTGATGCCATCCAACTATCTAATCCTCTGTCACCTCCTTCACCTCCTGCCCTCAATCTTTCCAAGCATCATGGTCTTTTCCAATGGATTAGTTCTTCCCATCTAGTGGCCAAAGTATTGGAGCTTCAGCATCAGTCTTTCCAATGAATATACAGAGTTGATTTCTTTTAGTATTGACTTATTTAATCTTATTGTTCAAGGCACTCCAAATAGTCTTCTCTAGCACCATAGTTCAAGAATTTTAGTTCTTTGGTGTTCAGCTTTCTTTATGATCCAAATCTCATATCCATACATGACTACTGGAAAAACCATAGCTTTGATTATATGGACCTTATTTGGCAAAATGATATCTCTGCTTTTCAATATGCTGTCTAGATATCTCACGTAGATTTCCTTCCAAAGAGCAAGAGTATTGCAATTTCATGGCTATAGTCACCATCCACAGTGATTTTGGCGATCTTGTTGATCTCAGTGATCGTGACCCCCCAAAATAGAATCTTTCAGTGCTTTCACTTTTCCATCTTCTATTTGCCATGAAGTGATGGGACTGCATGCCATGATCTTAGTTTTTTGGATGTTACTTTTAAGACAGCTTTTTCACTCCTTTTTCACCCTCATCAAGAAGCTCTTTAGTTCCTCTCTGCTTTCTGCTATTAGAGGGATATAATCTGCATCTGTGAGGTTGTTGATATTTCTCTTGACAATTTTGATTCTAGCTGATGATTTATCCAGCCTGGCATTTTGCATAATGTGCAGACTGATTCCAAATAAGGAAAAGAGTATGTCAAGGCTGTATATTATCACACTGCTTATTTAACTTATATGCAAAGTACATCATAAGAAACTATGGGCTGGATGAAGCACAACTGGAATCAAGATTGCTGGGAGAAATATCAATAACCTCAGATATGCAGATGACATCACCGTTATGGCAGATAGTGAAGAAGGACTAAAGAGCCTCTTGATGAAAGTGAAAGAGGAGAGTCAAAAAGTTGGCTTAAAACTCAAAATTCACAAAACTAAGATCATAGCATCTAGTTCCATCACTTCATGTCAAATAGACGGTGAAACAGTGGAAACACTGAGACTATGTATTTTGGGGCTCCACTGCAGATGGTGACTGCAGCCATAAAATTAAAAGACGCTTGGTCCTTGGAAGAACAGTTATGACCAACCTGGACAGCATAATAAAAATCAGAGACGTTACTCTGCCAACAAAGGTCTGTCTAGTCAAAGCTATGGTTTTTCCCAGTAGTCATGTATGGATGTGAGAGTTGGACCATAAAGAAAGCTGAGCACTGAAGAATTGATGCTTTTAAACTGTGGTGTTGGAGAAGACTCTTGAGAGTCCCTTGACTGCAAGGAGATCCAACCAGTCCATCCTTAAGGAAATCAGTCCTGAATATTCATTGGAAGGACTGATGCTAAAGCTGAAACTCCAATGCTTTGGCCACCTGATGCGAAGAACTGACTCATTTGAAAAGATCCTGGTGCTGGGAATGATTGAAGGTGGGAGGAGAAGGGGATGACAGAGGATGAGATGGTTGAATGGCATCACCGACCTAATGGACATGAGTTTGAATAAACTCTGGGAGTTTTTGATGGACAGAGAGGCCTGGTGTGCTGAAGTACATGGGGTTGCAAAGAGTCGGACAGGACTGAGTGACTGAACTGAAGTCTCAATATAAGTTTAAAAGCAGAGTGACAATATATAAACTTATCATACTTCTTTCCCAATTTTGAACCAGACCATTGTTCCATGTTTGTTCTAACTGCTGTTTCTTGATTTGTATATAGAATTTTCCACAGTTTGCTGTGATCCACACAGTCAAAGGCTTTAGCATAGTCAATGAAGCAGAAATTGATTTTTTTAAATTCCCTTGTTTTCTCCAATATCCACCAAATGTTAGAAATTTGATCTCTGGTTCCTCTGTACATCTGGAAGTTCTCAGTTAATGTATTGCTGAAGCCTAGCTTGAAGGATTTTGAGCATTACCTTGCTAACATGTGAAATGAGTGCAATTGTATTGCAGTTTGAACATTCTTTGGCATTGCCCTTCTTTGGGATTGGAATAAAAACTGACCTTTTCAAGTCCTGTGGCCACTGCTGCGTTTCCAAATGTGCTGACATATTGAATGCAGCGCTTTTAACATCATCATCTTTTAGGACTTGAAATAGCTCAACTGGAATTCCATCACCTCCACTGGCTTTTTTTTTATCATAATGCTTCCTAGGGCCCATTTGATTTCATACTTAAGGATGTCTGGCTCCAGCTGAATGATTACATCATCATGGTTATTTGGGTCATTAAGACCTTTCTTGTACAGAACTTCTGTGTATTCTTACCACTTTTTCTTTGTTCTGCTTTTACTATATGCTTGCTCTTTCTGTACTTGATTATCTCCAGTTTTCTTAAAGAGATTTCTAGTCTTTCCCATACTTTTGTTTTCCTCTATTTCTTTGCATTATTGATTTAAGGCTTTTTATCTCTCTTTGATATTCTTTAACTCTGCATTCAGTTCAGTATATCTTTCCCTTTCTCCCTTGCCTTTCACTTGTCTTCTTTCCGTAACTATTTGTAAAGTACCTCAGACAATCAATTTGCCTTCTTGCATTTCTTTTTCTTGGAGTTCGTTTTGATCACTGCGTCCTGTACAGTGTTACAAACCTCCATAGTTTTTCAGGCACTCTATCTACTATATAAAATATTCCCTTGTCACCTCCAATGTGTAATCATAAGGAATTTAATTTAGTTCATACCTAAATGGACCAGCAGTTTCCCTACTTTCTTCAGTTGGTCTGAAATTTGTATTAAGGAGCTTGTGATCTGAGCCACAGTCACCTCCAGGTCTCATTTCTCCATCTTTGGCTGCAAAGAACATAAATCTGATTTCAGTATTTACTGTCTGGTGATGTCCATGTGGAAAATTCTTCAAGAGATGGGAATACCAGGCCACCTGACCTGCCTCTTGAGGAAACTATATGCAGGTTAGGAGGCAACAGTTAGAACTGGACATGGAACAACAGACTGGTTCCAAATAGGAAAAGGAGTATGTCAAGGCTGTATACTGTCACCCTGCTTATTTATGCAGAGTACATCATGAGAAACGCTGGGCTGGAAGAAGCACAAGCTGAAATCAAGGTTGTCAGAAGAAATATCAATAACCTCAGATATGCAGATGACACCACCCTTATGGCAGAAAATGAAGAGGAACTCAAAAGCCTCTTGATGTAAGTGAAAGAGGAGAGTGAAAAAAGTTGGCTTGAAGCTCAACATTCAGAAAACTAAGATCATGGCATCTGGTCCCATCACTTCATGGGAAATAGATAGGGTAACAGTGTCAGACTTTATTTTTGGGGGCTCCAGGATCACTGTGGATGGTGATTGCAGCCATAAAATTAAAAGACGCTTACTCCTTGGAAGGAAAGTTATGACCAACCTAGATAGCATATTAAAAAGCAGAGACATTACTTTGCCAACAAAGGTCCATCTAGTCAAGGCTATGGTTTTTCCAGTGGTCATGTATGGATGTGAGAATTGGACTGTGAAGAAGGCTGAGCGCTGAAGAATTGATGCTTTTGAACTGTGGTGTTGGAGAAGACTCTTGAGAGTCCCTTGGATTGCAAGGAGATCCAACCAGTCCATCCTAAGGAAGATCAGTTCTGGGTGTTCCTTGGAAGGAATGATGCTAAAGCTGACCACCTCATATGAAGAGTTGACTCATTGGAAAAGACTCTGATGCTGGGAGGGATTGGAGGCAGGAGGAGAAGGGGACGACAGAAGATGAGATGGCTGGGTGGCATCACTGACTCGATGGACGTGAGTTTGGGTGAACTCTGGGAGTCAGTGATGGACAGGGAGGCCTGGCGTGCTGCGATTCATGGGGTTGTGAAGAATTGGACACGACTGAGTGACTGAACTGAACTGAACTGAACTGAACTGATGTCCTTGCGTAGATTTGTCTCTTGATATTTTGGAAAACAGTGTTTGCTATGACCAGCATATTCTCTTGATAAAACTCTGTTAGCCTTTGTCCTCCTTCATTTTCTCCTCTAAGACTGAACTTGCCTGTTATTCTAGGTATCTCTTGACTTTCTAGTTTTCATTCCAGTCTCCTATGATGAAAATGACTTCTTTTGGGGGGGTGTTATTTCTAGAAGGTCTTGTAGGGCTTCATAGAATTGTTCAACTTCAGCTTCTTTGGCATCAGTGGTTGGGGCATAAACTTGGATTACTTTGTTGTTTAATAGTTTGCCTTGAAAACAAACTGAGATCTTTCCTTTGTTTTTGAGATTGTTCCCAAGTACTGCATTTTGGACTCTTTTCTTGACTATGAGAACTACTACATTTCTCCTAAGGGATTCTTGCCCACAATAGCAGATAAAATGGGCATCTGAATTAAATTCACCCATTCCCATTCATTTTAGTTCACTTATTCCTAGGATGCCGATGTTCACCCTTGCAATCTCCTGCTTGATCATGTCCAATTTACTTTGATTCATGGGTCTAACACTCCAGGTTCCTATGTAGTATTGTTCTTTATAGAACCAGACTTTACTTTCACCACCAAACACATCCACAGCTGACTGTCTACAACAACAACTTTGAAATTTACCTTTGCCTTCCCCTTCCTATTATGCTGAATTTGTTTAATGCTTCATCAGTGACATCAATACATAAGTAACAAGAAGTAACCGTTTGTGAAGTCTGTGTCCATATTTAATAAGGGAGTCATTTTATCTAAAAAATGAGGTTCTTTGTAGGAAGACAGAAAAAGTTTATTTGTTTTATTATACCCCCACCCACAAAATTTGTGAAATAATGGAGTGCATTTAATAAGAAGCTGGTTATTAAAATAAACAAATGTAATGAACAAATGATGAAACAATGCCACAGTTTATAAATTAAAAAGATGCTTTGATTATTTTAAGTCACTATTTGCATTTTGAAAAATAACAATATTTTCATCAAAATGTTAATGGAAAAGTCAATTTAAGCTGCACATGGAGTTCATGAACATAGAGTTCATAAATACTATATGTAATCCAACTTAATGTGTCACCTATTTTCAAAGATAGTAGCTGAGAAGAAGTCTTGCTCCTTGGAAGAAAAGTTATGACCAACCTAGACAGCATATTTAAAAGCAGAGACATTACTTTACTGACAAAGGTCTGTCTAGTCAAAGCTATGGTTTTTCCAGTAGTCATGTGTGGATATGAGAGTTGGACCATAAAGAAATCTGAGCACCAAAGAATCTATGCTCTTGAACTGTGGTATTGGAGAAGACTCTTGATGTTCCCTGGACTGCAAAGAGATCAAACCAGTCAATCCTAAGAGAAATCAGTCCAAAATACTCATTGGAAGGACTGATGTTGAAGCTGAAGCTCCAATACTTTGGCCACCTGTTATGAAGAACTGACTCACTGGAAAAGATCCTGATGCTGTGAAGGATTGAAGGCAGGAGGAGAAGCGGATGACAGAGGATGAGATGGTTGGATGGCATCACCGATGTGATGGACATGAGTTTGAGTAGGCTCCGGGAGTTGGTGATACACAGGGAAGCCTGGTGTGCTGCAGTCCATGGAGTTCGAAAAATGTAGGACATAACTGAGTGACTGAACTGAAGAAGTCTTTAGCTAAGAATGTGATTACCTCTGTTGACCTCGATGCTTAGGAGTAATTATTTGTTAGGATAAGTGTAAGTTGATGTCTCATGTTTAGTTCCCATCTTATAATATTAAATTTATTATGGTATTAATATAATTCCTAGACACACAACCCTATATTTGAGCATCCACACATGTACATATATGTACTTCAGGTTAACTTGAAATTAATATCAAGTATTAAACATTTTCAAAGTTTAAAAGTGAATTATGTTTGCATGTTGAGACTTCTTTCAATAATAGTAAAAATGTCCTTTAAAAACAATTGATATCAAGGTGAATTATTTATATGGCTTTATTCTTTGAAAGGAAGATGTTTGTAAGCTCTAATAAAAATATATCTTGACTTTATCTGAAAGGAAAAAGCTCATAAAAATATGGATATAGATGCTGTCAGCTTTGTAGTCACTACATGTTTATTCTAGTGTTTATAAGAATTATTATCTAAGATTTTATTTGGTTAGCTATACAAATATTAAGGATTTCATACTTAATGAAAAATTTTATCAAACCCACCTGTCATTCAAATATACCTATTTAGTGTGTTTCAGAATTATGCTTATTTTCACTTACTGAAAGGAAAGGGTGATGTCTTTATTTTTAAGTTTGTACCTTTTGATCACCTTCAGTCATTTCACACACACACCTATCCCCAAAATCTGGCAATCACTGATCTCTTCACTCTATCAATGAATTTGATTTGGGGGCTGTTTTTTTTTTTCCCCCGATTCCATATAAAAGTGAGGCCACATGATAATTGTTTTTCTCCCAGGGGGATCTTCCCAACCCAGGGATCAAACCCAGGTCTCCTGCATTGCAGGCAGATTCTTTACCAGCTGAGCCACAAGGGAAGCCCTGATTTCTTTCATTTAGTGTAATACCCTCATGGTCCATCCAAGTTGTCACAACTGGCAGAATTTCCTTTTTTATTTCAGGATAAAAACCCTGTGTGTGTGTGTGTGTGTGTGTGTAAGTGACCTTTGAATAGCACTGGCTGGAACTACAAGGGTCACCTTACATGTGGATTTTTTTTTTTTTTTAAGAAATATGTACTACAGTACAAAACAATCCACTGCTGATGAAATCTGTGGATATAGAACTGAGATATGGAGGCCCAACTGTAAAGGTATACCCAGATTTTTGACTACATGAAAGGTCAACACTCCTAACTCAGTGTTGTTCAGAATTCAATTCTTATATATAACATCAAATCACATTTTCTTCTTTCATCCATTGATGGATGATGCTGTTCCCATGTCTTTCCTGTTGCAAACAGTACTGTAGTAAACATGTGGGTGCAGATATCTTTTTGAGTTAGTGTTTCATATCCTTTGGATAAATATTTAGAAATGGAATTTCTGTATAATGTTGTATTTCTATTAATATTTTGAGGAACTTCCATGCTATTTTCTATGGTGGCTGTACTCACATTTCTACCAACAATGAGCTAAGGTTCCCTTTTTTCACCAATGTGTGTCTTTTGTCTTTTTGACACTAGCTGTTCTAACAGGGAGTAAGGTAATATGGCATTGTAATTTTGATTTGCATTTCTCATCATGACAGTGAGCACCATTTCATGTACCTGTTGGCCATTTGCATATCATTTTGGGATAGTCTATTCAGGTCCTCTGTCCATTTTTCAAATAGGAATTATTTTTGTTACTAAATTCTATGAAATTTTATGCTTGGAATAATAACCCCTTATCAGATATGTCAATCATAAGTATCTTTTCCTATTTGAAAAGTTGCCTTTTCATTTTCATGATTTTCTTTGCTGTGTAGAAACTTTTTATTTATATGTAGTCGCACTTGTTGATTTTTGCTTCTGTTGCCTTTGTTTTGGAGAAATGTTGAAAAAATCATTACCAAGACTGATGTCAATAAGCTTCAGTTCAGTTCAGTCACTCAGTCATGTCCAACTCTTTGCAACCTCATGGTCTGCATCACGCCAGGGCTCCTTGTCTATTAGCAACTCTGGGTGTTTACTCAAACTCATGTCCATTGAGTTGGTGATGCCGTCTAGCCATCTCATCCTCTGTCATCCCCTTTTCCTCCTGCCCTCAATCTTTCCCAGCAACAGGGTCTTTTCAAATGTGTCAGTTTTTCGCTTCAGGTGGCCAAAGTATTGGAGTTTCAGCTTCAGCATCAGTCCTTCCAATGAATATTCAGGACTTATTTCCTTTAGGATTGACTAGATGGATCTCCTTGCAGTCCAAGGGACTCCAGAACTTTTTCCAACACCACAGTTCAAAAGCATCAATTCATCAATTGATTCAAAGCAATCAATTAAGTCATTTAAGTTAGTAAGCTTAATACCCAAGTTTTCTAATGAGAATTTTCTGGTTTCTGGTCTTAAGTTCAAATCTTTATATATTTTGAGTTAATCTTTGGGTATGGTAAAAATAGTGATCCAGTTTCATCTTTTGTATGTGGCTGTCCAGTATTTCCAACACAATTGACTGAAGAGACTTGCTTTCCCATTGTTTATCTTAACTCCTTTGTCACAAATTAATCAGCCATAAATATTTAGGTTTCTATCTGGGATGTCAATTCTGTTCCATTTAGTGTATGTGTCTGTTTCTATGCTGATGTCAAACAGTTCTGTGATGACTATAAGTTTGTAATATAGTTTGAAATAAGGAGGCATGATGCCAGTAGCTTTGTTGTTCTTTCTTAAGATTGCTTTGGCTATTTTGGGTCTTTTGTGGTAGCATGAAAATTATTGGATTATTTATTTTAAAATCTGTGAAAAATTTATTGGACATTTGGCAGAGTTCACATTGAATCTGTGGATGGCTTTGAATAGTATGGTAAGTTGCAGGATATAAAATCAACACACAGAAATCCCTTGCATTCCTTTACACTAATAATGNTTTTTTCATCCATGTTTTACAGTTTTTAGTGTATAAGTCTTTCACTTCCTTGCTTAAATTTATACCTTGGTGTTCTTTTGATACAGTAATAAATGAAACTGTTTTCTTAATTTCTTCTTCTGATAGTTATTAGTGCCCAGAAAAGCAACAAATTTTTATATATTGATATCTGTATCCTGTACTGAATTTCTTTCTAGTTTGAGAAATTTTTGGTGGAGTCTTTAGGGTTTTCTTTTCTGATTTGGAGACTTTTCTTGCCTAATTGCCTTGGTTAGGACTACCAGTACTATGCTGAATAAAAGTGATGAGAATGCACATTCTTGTCTTGTTCCTGATTTTGGGGGGAAACTTTCAGCTTTTCAACACTGAGTATGATGTTAACTGTATGTTGGTCATGTATATACAGTCTTTATTATGATGAGGTACATTTCCTCTATATTCATTATGAGAGTTTTTAATAATAAATTTGATGACTTTCAAATGCTTTTTCTTCATCTTTTGAGATATTGATTTTTATCTTTATTTTGCTGATGTAGTACATCATATTGATTTTGGATGTTGAACTATCCTTGCATCTGTAGAGTAAATCCCAACTGATCATGATTTATTATCCCTTTTTAAAAATTTTGTTGAATTCAGGTTGTTAGTATTTTTCTCTGTTCATCAGGGATATTAGCCTGTAATTTTCTCATGCCTTTCTATCTAATTTTAGTATCAGATTAATCATGGTCTGTGAAGCACATTTCAAAGAGTCTTCTCCCCTCCTATATTCTGAAAGAGTTATACAAGGATTGATATTAGTTTTTATTTAAAAATTTGGTAGAATTCAACAGTGAAATCATCTGTCTTGGACTTTGTTGGAGGTTTTGATTACTGATTTAATTTCCTCACAGATTCAGTTTGATTACTTACTAAACTAATAATTATTCTGTTCAGACATTGTTTTCTCACAGTACAGTTTTGTTGTATGTTTCCAGAAATTTATTAATTCCTTCTAGTTAATCAAATTTTGGGCATATAATTTATAGTATAAATATGAAATGTGAATTCTGAAGGGACCCAAACTTCCAGTCTGTAACAGTTCTATTGATTATATGGGTCAGATAATTCTTTATTATGGGAGGTCATCCTGTGCATTGGAGCAGATTTAGTGGCATCCCTGCCACTAAATGTCAGAAGCACAATCTATTAACAAAAAGTCAGAAGCAGTGCTCAGATGTGAAAACCAAAAACGTTTCCAGCTGTCGCCAAGTGTCCTCGGGAAATCAAAACCTCAAAGGTTGAGAACTGCTCTGTATGAATAGTTAAAGAATCCTTAACAGGAAAATGTGTGTGTGTGTATAGATATGTGTATATATATATATATAAATTTTCATATACATACATCATATATACATATATATACATATCTACTTTATGTATATTTATATACACTCACACATACACAATAAATTCCTTTAGAATATGTTACATATAATAGAGGCAGGGAACAATTATTGTTATACAGAATCAAGATTGCTGGGAGAAATATCAATAACTTCAGATATGTAGATGACACCATCCTTATAGCAGAAGTGAAGAGGAACTAAAAAGCCTCTTGATGAAACTGAAAGGGAAGAGTGAAAAAGCTGGTTTAAAGCTCAACATTCAAAAAATGAAGATCATGGCATCTGGTCCCATCACTTCATGGGAAATAGATGGGGAAACAGTAGAAACAGTGTCAGACTT
>SJYQ01005958.1:634826-805552 GCA_006410935.1 Redunca redunca | reverse complement strand
TAGAAATCATGAAATAAGTCAGATTGTTGACTTTTTTTTCCAAATCAATGGATTTCCCATCATAGGTAATCACTGATGGTAAGATGTTCTTGTCCTTTCTTCCTACTTGCTGATGTCTTACTACCAATGTTAAAGGTGTTTAATAGTTAATTAAAATGATACTATAGTAATTCATATTTCTTTACTTTTTTCTTTTATTAGTGGATTGAGCTAACTCTGGAAATGTATATATGAATTAGTTACAGAATAGAAAGGATGCTTTTGTGGAAACTAACTGAAGTAATTTTGAGCAGGTGTAAGTATTATCCTGCCAGCCTATACTAAATTAGTCTTTTGGTGTACTATAATGAAATATACTGTATGAAAAATTGACTCCCAACTGAAAATTCTCAGAAACCAAAACAGCATCCTTATCAAATACTATTGCTCAATGCTGCCATCTATAGGACACTTAGAGATGACTTGCATCACAGGCTAAAGTGTGACAGTTATTAGTCTCTTAGTCACGTCTGAGACATGCGACCCCATGGACTCTAGCCGGCCAGGCTCCTCCATCTATGGAATTTCCCAAGCAAACATACTGGAGTGGGTTGCCACTTCCTCCTCTAGCGGATCTTCCTAACCCAGGGATCAAACCCAGTTCATACAGAAGTATAAGTTACTGGCAAAAGTAACCAAAATGAGAATTGAGTTGGCTGAAGGGTAAACTAACCATTTGAAAATTTAAAAGTATTTCTTATATCAAAGTGATGCTTTATTTCAGTGAAATAGATCGCAACTAGAGGAGCTATTTAAATATTACCAACTCTAGAATTAGTTTGGACAATTTAGAATGATGCTTGGAGGAAAATAAAATTGTGTAGATTTTCTAACTTTAGTGTTTTTATTTTTAAGATTGCTCTCAGTAGTAAGCAATATTTGAATGCCTACTCTGCAAGACGGTATGAAAGTATAAAAAGAAAAAGTTTTTAAAGTTTTGGTGGGCTAATAAGAGATACAAAATAATTGATAACTAAAGTGTGTGTGTGTGTGTATGCGCGTGCATGCATGTGCATGCTAAGTCACTTCAGTAGTGTCTGACTCTTTGGGACCTATGGACTGTTACCCACCAAGGTCCTCTGTCCATGGGATTCTCCAGGCAAGAATACTAGAATGGGTTGCCATGTCATCCTTCAGGGGAACTTCCCAACCCAAGGACCAAACCGTCATCTCTTACATCGCCTGCATTGGTAGGCGGGTTATTTACCACTAGCATTAAATGTTAAATAAGCGGTATTTACTTAGAGCAGGTGGAGATTATGCTAGGCAAAATAACTAAAGAAATGTTTTGGAGGAAAGAAGCCTTAAGCTTGAACCTGAAGAGTGGATATAATTCATAAGTGATTGGCAATTTTTCCCCCCATTCAGGTATTTCGGAGCACTTCCTTGGGTTATGCATTAGGCTGGCCACAGAAGATTTAAATACCCTAAGAGGATCCTGCCCACAAGAAGCTTACAGTGAAGAGAGACAAAGGAATACAGTTCAGGGTACTGGGGTCTCAGGCCTCTGTGATCTACAGAGCACCGTGATCTCAGGTGAGATTCCATAAAAACCAACTACCTTCTGATTTTAAAAGTCATAAGTCACAGAGTCAACTTGGGGCCCTTCAGTTGTCTCTCTCCTTAATAACCTTATTTTCTCTCATAATTAAAATCTTTCATCCTTTTGGATTAAAAATGTGAAATAGTGAAATAAATAATAGTGAGCTGAAAAATCACATTTAGCTGGAAAATTTGCAAGATCAATGCATCTCAAACCTGAGGATCTTGTTAAAATGTAGGTTCTGGTTTAGAAGGTCTAGGGCAGGCTGAAGTCTGCATTTTTTACATACTCCCAGTGATGCTGATTCTGCCAGGGGGTAGATGCGGGCAGTACACTGTCAGTAGTGAAGTTCTAGGTGATTGATGGTTCATTTAAAGACACAGTTAATATGACGCTGTGAAAGTCAAGCAAGATACTTACATTTTAGGATTGTATGCATACCAAGAACAACAGCAATAAAAAAAAATCTACTTAACTAGGACAATACAGCATGGAGGTGTCTCTTTTCAATCTCAAGTATTAAATCTTTCTGACAAGTGTGAAGAGTTAATTCTCTCTGAAACATTTGTGTTAGTGTTTTCCGAAGTGTGATGATAAATGCACTGTGACTGCTCAGTCGGGTCCCCAGCTCTTTGTGACGACTGGACTGTAGCCCACAGGCTCGTCTGTCCATGGGATTTTTCAGGCAAGAATACTGGAGTAGGTTGCCATTTCCTCTTCCAGGGGACCTTCCCCACTCAGGGATCGAACCCTAGTCTCCTGCACTGCAGACACATTCTTTACCCCTGAGCCATCAGGGAAGCCCCAGAGAATGTTACTTACAGTAAAATTTGAGAATCACTGGTTTAGGCACATAGGAAAATTAATTAAATACTTTGGGAATAGGATTTCAGAAAGACACTAATACTTTCAAAAGATAATTTCAAGACGTTTTTTGGTTTTGATATAAATTAAGCCAGAGATAAGGGGCTTTGCTCAGTGGGTAGAGAATTCTCCTGCCAACACAGGAGACTAGGGTTCGATCCCTGCATCAGAAAGCTCCCCTGGAGAAGGAAATGGTAACCCACTCCAGTATTCTTGCCTGAAAACTCCCATGAACAGAGAAGATTAGTGGGGTCACCAAGTCAGACACAACTGAGTACCCAAGCGTGCAAGCCAGAAATAGACAGATGAGGTTGAAGGAAAGGGAGGAGGTGAAAACTTTACACCGCTGTTTAATTTTTCCATTTCACAAATTTTACCAATTGGTGATTTTTTTAGGTTAGCCCTTAATTACTGACACTTATCCAAAAGACTTACTTTTGCGTTTTAAAAATTGTCTTGATTGCTTTAATATGTTTTCATTTTCTTTTGCATTCTTTGGTGAGGACTGAGGTTTGGCAATTTGTCCTCTTAGATAATGCCATCAAATCTGTTGATAAGTTAGTTAATCTAAAGAAAGAATCCTCAGCTGTTTCTTGTATTTAAAGAGATATGTTTTATGCAGAAAAGCACATGCCTAGAAGGGTTTGTAAACTTTATAACACTTCTTGTTGATTTTGCCTTATCTTTCATCTTAAAGTTGTTGTGATTCTTTTGTTTTTTGGTGCAATGCACTCAGTATAAAATGTGATAACTAAAAAAATGTCTTCAAACTAATATTTGTTTCTTTACAGAAATTGAAGTAATGATGAATTTTCAATGCCTCTGTTAGGTCGCTCGGGTAAAGAACCCACCTGCCAGTGCAGGAGACATAAGAGACATGGGGTTTGATCCCTGGATCGGGAAGAGCTCCTGGAGGAGGGCTTGGCAACCCACTCCAATATTCTTGCCTGGAGAACCCCATGAACAGAGGAGCCTGGTGGGCTACAGTTCACAGGGTTGCAAAGAGTCAGACACGACTGACGTGACTTAACATCCACGTACCCAGGGCTCTAGAGGTAAAAACTAATAGGTTTTACTAGCAAAGAATTGCTGGATCCACATGACCCCCACTTTTCTCACACTCTCTCCTTAAATGCAAGATTAAAAACCATCTTTTTTTCTTCCCTCTCTTTTTTTAAAATAGTTCCTCAAACTTCAAACTGGGGCTCATGACTTCAGGTCCTTCATTTTAAAAAACAAAACCCAGCTGATTAGAAGTTTAGACATATTTGCTATGTGTGGATTAGGAAGATAGGAGTTAATCTGAACTCAAGATGTTTGTAATGACATAGCTACCAGCGGTGTTGCAGGGTGTGGCTCTTCAGAGGCCAGAGGACCACCCACATGAGAATCACCTGGGTGCTTGTTAAACTCAAAGCTTACATATTCCCCCACTAGCCCTCTCCCAACAGGGTCCCAAAATTGGATGTTCTGTAGGTCCGTGTGCCCTTCCCCATTTCCTACCCCTACTCCCAGGAATTTTATGTGTGCCAAGATTTGAACACTACTCATTAGCCTGCATCTAAACTGTGTATTTTAAATGAGGATATAATGAAACGCCAGTGGATTGAGCTCCAGTAATTGCTACATTCTGTCAATAGTTTTACTCAGAAATACTCTACCATATTTCTTAAAAACTTTTGACCATGACCTAGAGCGACAAAAAAAGAAAAAAGGACTTCCGTTGTAGTTCAACTGGTAAAGATTCGCCTGCAATGTGTGAGACCTGGGTTTGATCCCTAGGTTGGGAAGATCGCCTGGAGAAGGGAAAGGCTACACACTCCAGTATTCTGGCCTGGACAATTAATTCCATCGACTGTGTAGTCTGTGGGGTCTCAGAGAGTCCAACACGGCTGAGTGACTTTCACTTTCACTTTTCACTTTACAGCAAAAATACATTTACAAACCCTGTACCTCAAGCCTTGTCCACAGGCACACTTAACCAAAACAAACTTATTCTTACTCTTTGTAATGCACTCAGATCATTCTACTTTCTTTCTGTCCCCCGTCTTGCTCCCATGGCTCTTTTTCTTCCAATGCTTGCTGCTGCTGCTTCTGCTAAGTCGCTTCAGTTGTGTCCGACTCTGTGCAACCCCATAGACGGCAGGCCACCAGGCTCCCCTGTCCCTGGGATTCTTCAGGCAAGAACACTGGAGTGGGCTGCCGTTGCCTTCTCCACCAAAGCTTGCTAAGATCTACCAAATTAATTTCCAAGCACATTCAGGTGTCGTGACTTACAGTGTGAAAAGTTTGTTAGCCTTCTTGTGTCTGTAATGTAAACTTCTAGACATTTCTTAAAATTTTGAGAGAGGGGAGAGGGGAAGAGAGAGGGATAGAGAAATTTATAGGAAAGATTTCCAAGATAATATGTCCTCATTTTTACCAATCCTTTTAAAAAATATTTTCAGATGAAAGTTTACTTCTAGAAATCTACTTCTAAATTTATTAAACTTTACTGATTTAAAATTTTTCCAATAACAAATAACAGTTTTCCTCTTTATCTTGAAATACGTTTTTATATAAATACTATCTGGCAATTTATTAACCAACAGAGCATACCAAACAACAAACTGTTTTATATCTCTCAGAAAGAAAAACAAACTAAATTTGAGAAGACGGCACCCACTGAATTTGGACACAATTACAATGTGATTTAAGTATTTCCTTGGGGAGGGGACATAACACCTCTACTCAGTTAAGAGAAACATTTGTACAGTCCAGATCTTTATTTTTACACCCATCGTGCCATGAATTTGTAGAGAATGGGCTCCAACAGTTCAACTGTTAGAACTCTTTGTAACTCCTTACCACTGATCCTCACAAAATGTACTTTTCTGGGTGGAGGGAACTGTTGCTTCAGCTGAACCCAAGCGCCTTTCTCTTTGGTTTCCTTCTTTTACTGATCATTTTCCTTCACACATTTCAGGAAACTATCTCGGCTCTTGGAGTGCTTAATTTCCTTGATATACACATTAATTCTCTTGACCAGAATCTTGCCTTTAACTTGTTTACAGTGATGCCAACAGTATGCTGGGTAATGTAGACTCTCCCAGTTTTGCCGTGGTAACATTTCTGGAGCATTCCTTTTTGAACATTACCGATTCTCTTGATGTCTACAATATCACCCTTCTTGTATATGTGCATGTATGTAGCCAAAGGAACAATTCCAAGTTCTCCAAAAGGCCTAGAGAACATGAGGAGGGTGCCCCTCTTCTTTCCCTTTGTGCTGGTCATTTTGGTGAATTGCTGGAAGAAGGTGGTTCCAGCCAAAAGGTTGAATTACTTTTAAAGATTAATGGAAAATAATTTAGCACATTGAAAGGACAAATATCAATATCAGCACTTCATGTTAAACTGGAAAAATAAGAAACAAAATCTTATGTAAAATAAATCAATACCCAACAATATAATTATGTAAAACTGAAATGATTATATCATTGGTGAAAGTGAAAGTCACCCAGTTGTGTCCAACTCTTTGTGATCCCACAGACTATGCAGTCCATGGAATTGTCCAGGCCAGAATACTGGAGTGGGTAGCCATTTCCTTCTCCCGGGGATCTTTCCAACCCAGGGATCAAACCCAGGTCTCCTGCATTGCAGGCGGATTCTTTACCAGTTAAGCCACAAGGGAAGCCCTTTATATCATTGGTGGACACACAATTTACCAATGAGTAAAAACCATAACTCTTGAATATTTAGAGAATTACTAAATATACTTAAATACATATATCTGTGAATTGGAAGACTTTACTATTGTTTCAGTTCTGCAATTTTCTCATCATGATATAAAAGTAAAAAAATCAAGAAAATCCATGTATAATTTGTTTTGGGTCAACTGAGAATGGCAGTTGAGCCATCTCACCTTTGCTCAGTGATGATCTGCCCACTTCCGTCAGAGATCTTGCTTCAGTTCAGGCACTCAGTTGTGTCCGACTCTGCAACCCCATGGACTGAAGCACGCCAGGCCGCCCTGTCCATCACCAACTCCCAGAGCTTACTCAAACTCATGCCCATTGAGTTAGTGATGCCATCCAACCATCTCATCCTCTGTTGTCCCCTTCTCCTCCCACCTTCAAACTTTCCCAGCATCAGAGTCTTTTCAAATGAGTCAGCTCTTCACATAAGGTGCCCAAAGTATTAGAGTTTCAGCTTCAACAGCAGTTCTTCCAATGAATATTTAGGACTGATCTCCTTTAAGATGAACTGGTTGGATCTCCTTGCAGTCCAAGGGACTCTCAGGAGTCTTCTCCAACACCATGGTTCAAAAGCATCAATTCTTTGGTGCTCAGCTTTCTTCACAGTCCAACTCTCACATCCATACATGACTACTGAAAAAACAATAGCTTTAACTAGATGGACCTTAGTTGGCAAAGTAATGTCTCTGCTTTTTAATATGCTGTCTAGGTTGGTCGTAACTTTTCTTCCAAGGAGCAAGCATCTTTTAATTTTATGGCTGCGGTCACCATCTGCAGTGATTTTGGAGCCCCCTCAAAATAAAGTCAGCTACTGTTTCCACTGTTTCTCCATCTATTTACCATGAAGTGATGGGACCAGATGCCATGATCTTAGTTTTCTGCATGTTGAGCTTTAAGCCAACTTCTTCACTCTCCTCTTCCACTTTCATCAAGAGGCTCTTTAGTTCTTCACTTTCTGCCATAAGGGTGGTGTCATCTGCATATCTGAGGTTGTTGATATTTCTCCCGGCAATCTTGATTCCAGCTTGTGCTTCATCCAGCCCAGCGTTTCTCATGATGTACTTGCATTTAAGTTAAATAAGCATGGTGACAATATCACCATGCAATCTTGCTTGTGCATATGGACATTGGCACAGATTGCAATGCTTCCCACCAAAATTGCTTATTCTCTTTCAGTTTGGCCAAGGTTAATTGAGGTTTATTTGTTGGCAATAAAATTGACAAAAATCTTTTCTTCCTCCCTAACAGCCTTTTCAATGTCTCTTTTCCCTAATTCCCTTCCTATCACATTTCAACTGACTCTAAAATGAAGCAGCACCAGGTGGTTCAGGACCACGGAGAGCGTGAGGAAGAGGCACTACCAACATATTCTAGTCATACAGGTGGGGAAAAAGATGCTCCTGAAATAGTTGCTGGACAACTTTCACTTAAAGGACATTATTGTAATGAAGAAAAGTAGAATCTTGATTCTCTGATATTTGGGAGAAGTTATTTTTCTGGACATTGTGTCCGTGTTTTCTAAACTTCTTTATCGAATTCTATGTAATGAGAGACAGTGAAAGTGAAAGTGAAGTTGTTCAGTCGTGTCTGACTCTTTGTGACCTCATGGACTGTAGTCTACCAGGCTCCTCGGTCCATGGGATTTTCCAGGCAAGAGTGCTGGAGCGGGGTGCCATTTCCTTCTCCAAATGAGAGACAAGAAGACACCAAAAGTCGGCAGAGCCAAAAACTGCCAGTGCAAAACATCTTTTGAAGTTTCATGTTTATGATGTGCAGCCTTTTATGTAAATTTTCACATTTTTTACCAGTTATGAGCCTCACCCGTCTACCATAGAAGAGAATGAAATCATTCAGAGATACATGAAGTTGAGGATGGGTAATTAGCGGAGTGTGTGCTGGCTCCCGTCTTACATTTCTAGAACTGCCCTGGGAACTCGCAGCTTGTCCTTCAGTCCTGTGAACTACCTAGAATCCTTTCCGGAGTTTTCCTCTTCTCTCCTTTTAATTTCCATAAGCTAGATTCATTGGAGTTTTGTTACTCGCAACTGTGTCCTACTACTGCAGATATGGAGGATGAGATGGATAAATGAGAAGAAAGGTAATTCTAGGCTAGAAGCAAAACAAGTTTATAGCGAGGTAGAAGGAATGTAACTTGGGATTTTCCGGGACAGTGAGCAAATGAGCTTAAGAAAATTGAAGTGGTTTATAAGGAATGTATTTAAATAACTTCTCTGTACTAGAACTGAGTAAGAGTATATTAATCTTTAAGCTCTTCAGAAGGCAGTTGAACAAGAGCTATACAAATTTTGAATGCATATGCCGTTTAATCCAGCAATTCCACTTACAGAAGTGAATTCTGTGGAAACAGTCGTTCATGGATATTCACTGAGATTTGTCTTGTGACTGAAAACAACATACATGTCCATCAATAATGAACTTATTAAATTAGTTATTCCATATTTACATGTTATTTGAAATACTGTATAGCCATTAAAGATAATTTAGGAAACTTATTTGTATCCCTGTGAAACAATTCTCACAGGAAAAAAAAGTCAGGGTACAAAACTGTATTATAAATGCTCTCATTTGTGTTTTTTAAAAATCACAGGTATATTTTTATACATAGACAAACTCTAGAAGGGCAAACAANAATGGTTTTCTCTGGGAAAGGGGCTCTGTTTTCCCATATTCTCTTATAGTGCTTGTTTGTTTTTTCAACTACATTCTTGTATTACTACTGGAATTAAACCATGATATTTAATATAGCAAGTGTAGAACAAGGAAAACTTTAATAACATGTAATGGTTATCACTTGCTTAGGAATTTCTATATAGCCATTATTTTAAGCCCTTTAATATGTTTCCTCATTCAGTCCTCACAGCAACCCTATAAGAAAAATGTGTTTCTCAAATTGCACTTGACGTTGCTGCAAATAAGGCTCAAAGAATCTTAATTCAAAGTGCCATAATTCCAAACCCAGGCTCCAGAGCTTTTATCTTTAAACATTCCACCCCTTTGCCTCCATGAGTTGCTCCTGACTTTCCTGTAATACACCCAAGGACAGATTTCTGTGGATGAAAAACTAACCTCCTTGTAGACAGTCTATCAATGATATCCAGTAAGGATTTCTTCATAATGACTAATAAAACAAAGTAGAATAAGCTTACCCTTCTGTACCAGGTGCTTAGATTTGCGGTAGAGGTTTTCTTAAACTGAGAGTTAAGGTAAATGCCACTTTGTAAATTTCACTAGAGAGCAATGAATGATAATAGTTTATCCAGCAGTTGGAGCCATTAAATTGTTTGGTGACTCAGACGATAAAGCATCTGTCTACAATGCGGGAGTCCTGGGTTCAATCCCTGGGTCGGGAAGATCCCCTGGAGAAGGAAATGGCAATCCACTCCAGTACTATTGCCTGGAAAATCCCATGGACAGAGGAGCTTGGTAGGTTACAGTCCATGGGGTCGCAAAGAGTCGGACACGACTGAGCGACTTAACTAATGACAAAGTTGGACTTTGTAGTTAGATCACTCTTGTAGTTTTGGAGGATGGACTTAGAAGAGAAAAGGTTGGAGGCAGAGAGGTAATCAACATGGAAATTTATTAGGCATCTACACAGCATTCACTTTTTTCATCTCCTGCCAAGAGCACCCTGCTCCTCTGTGGATTAATTCATAGAAGGCAATTAATTTAAGCCTTCCTTAGAACTGAATTGTCTTGTTCAATTGTCTCTGCCATTTACCATCATTGTAAATGTTGATAATTTATCTAACCTGCCTCATGTCTCAAGTATTAAAAACATGAGAATAATAATAGTTATCTCATTGGGCCATTGTGAGATTTTAAACAGATAGTTCTTATATTATCAATACTTTATAAATATTAGTCACCATCATTATTGTTGTCTTAGCCATGTATTTTGAATGGGATTACTCCTACCAGTCATCTCTCTCATCTTTAATCCCTCATCCCTTGCAGAACAGGGCCTACCATATAGTGGTGAGAATCATAGAAATTTTATCCCTTAAGAAGTGGTAAGAGTTTGCTAGGTTGACTCTCACCTTAACTTACTTTATTTTTCTTAAGTATCAGAAGTTACATACATTAAATATGCATGTATTTGTGCTTCAGTCGTGTCTGACTCTTTGCGACACTATGGACCATAGTCCACCAGTCTCCTCTGTCCATGAGATTCTCCAGGCAAGAATACTGAAGATCTCCAAGGGATCTTCCCAAACCAGGGATAGAACCCACATCTCTTAACTCTCCTACATTGGTAAGTGGGTTCTTTACCACTAGCTACCACCTGGGAAGACACAAGTTAAATGTATCTCCAGACAAATATATGTTGAATAAAGATGGCTTAAGGGAACATTCCAGGCATGGAGAACTATTTGAACAATGAAGAAAAGCAGGAATTCTGTGTGGACTGGAAGAAAAGGAATACACCGTCTGTCTATAAATGAGATCATGCATGTAAAGGATTAATCACCTCATAATCATCACAGTTCCATTATAAGAAGCAGGGACTATAAATTCTTCGAGGAGAAGAGGGTCCTCTTCATTTGAGAATCACTCATAACAAGCACTCAGTACCCCACTGTAGAACTGAATGCTTTTACATTAACCTCGAGGGCCCACACAGCTGACTTTGAATGCAGATCAAAGAGTTTGGAATTACTTGGCAAATAATGAGTACTTATGATAAACAGGGAAAGTAACATGAGCAGATCTGAAAACAGAATAAAATGGAAATCTTGGCCAAGGTAGGTTAGGTAGAAACCTGTTTCAAAAGATCAAATGAGATAATGAGGGTCCGGGTTAGGTTCATAGTGATAGAAATGAGGAGGAAGGAACATATGTGGAAAAAAAAAGAGAGAAACAACTCAGAGGTGGGGCTGCTGGACTTTGAAAACAGCCAGCTGTTTGAAACAATTGTAAGAGAGAGATGACTAGAACTTTGATCCTTAGCAGTTGGGAGGATGGTGAGACCTCTGACTACTTTTTACATTTTTTTTTTTTTAAGAAATGGAAGACTATATTATGCACAGAAAAAGTAGTAGCTGGAAATCAGCATGTTTGTGCCAGTTCCCAACCCCTCAAGCCCACAAGGGTGACTTAGTTGGTTGATACAAATTTTGCATAGAATATAGAGAGGAGTCCAGGGCTACAGGCCTCACAAGCAGCAAAGAAGCCACCCTCCATCCTTGCCATCCTCCAGGGAATGGGCAGTTCCTGGTAGTCACTCTGTGTGCTCCTTGATCTATTTGACTGCTCATATGACTAGCTACAGAAACTGCCCAGCGTCAGAAGACAGATCTGTGTACCAGCTGGACACGAAGAAACAGTTTTCAGAGACTGCTTTGGGCCCCCAGAGGATGCCCCCCCCAATGCCATTTTTTCTTTTTTTTTTTTTTTTGCCATTTTTTCAAGTGTACTCATTGGATCAGTTTTAAGGAAAACTGGCTTGAAGTTCTTTTCTTTTTTTTGCTCAAACTCTAACCTAATTAATTTTTCTTCTCTTAATCCTTATTCATTATTAATTAGAATTGGTAAGTAACATTGGTTTTTGTCATGAAATTTCTGATCAGTAATTATATAAGCTAATTTCTGCAATCAGCATGGTAAAGATTATTTTTATAACTCAAAATAATGGTGTGTTATGAGCAATTTCCTAGAATCTGCTTTTGGAATCCTTCTTTGCATCTAGTTTGGAGATTCTTTTCTAAAATAAGGATCAGCACATCCGATAAGACAGTTACTAAACATTTGATCCAAGCTTTAAAAATGCATTGAATATTTTACCGCTTAATTCCTCTAGGTAACATGGAAATCTTTGGGGAATTTTTATATTGTATTAATTGAAGCATATCAATATGGATTGATTCTAAAGACCATGAACTCTACTTACATAACATGAGGCAAAAGTAAAAATTAAAACTTGTCATCTCTATTCCACTTCATTAATTTCTTTTTGATGGAGGAAAAGGGTTATTTGAAGAGTTGTCACTAGATTTGTCTCTAGCAAAACTAAAGTGATTATTGTTATGATTAGTCTAGTTGCTTGTCAGTTGGAAGACTGAATTTTCCAGGAATTCTTCAAAGGGTAACTTTCAAGACTCTGGCTACCAAAGATTAATTCTTATCGTTTTCTAAGTTGTAATACATTCATGGTGCTTCAGACATTAAAGTAAAGGTCAACACTTTGAAGTGAAGGAAGTAAAAATAAAAGTGGGCATTTGTAGCTTTAAGTTTTGTTTGTTTGTTTTACAAAAAGAACTGCTTTGGGTGTCTCATTTGTGAGGTAATGCTGATGGCTCCTCTGTTAGTGTGCAGGTCCGGCTGTCTCTGTCACCGTATCTGGCTTCAGCTAGGAGGTGGATTCAATAATGTTATGCTGACTTGCAGGCTACCAAGCCTCTGACGAAAGGTCATCACATCTGAAGTCTGATTTTATGTCAGTAGCTGACCTTCTTTTCACCTTCTTCCCCATGGACTTCTTAACTTAGTATTTCTAAAGATATTATACAGTGCCATCTTGCTGACTTAGACGAGACTGTGACAAATTTAATGTCACTTCACCTTTGCAAGGGAGAATTCAAGACCTATCACTGTGTCCAGAACCCAAGTAACATATTTGAATATTATGAACTGCAGAACTGGTTGCATTAACTAGACTGGAATGGAAATGATGAAAAAAAGGCAACTTGTGCAAGGAATTATCAGTTTATCTTCTGGAGAAGGTTATCTCAGAGGTCAAATGTTTCTTTTGTCTAACAATGTTGGAATAAAGAAACGTCCCAACTTATAGTCCAGGCTAAGGGATGCATAATCTGTTTAACTGTGCCCTATGCTGTCATTTACAGGGTGTGAACATAAGATAGAAAACACAGGTTTAATGCCTTTCCCCACTCTCAATGTTTTTAAAAGAAAATTTGCATTTTGGTTGATTTTTCACTGAAGCAAAATGACAATTTACATTTCAATTGTGGTTTTCCCTAGGCACACTAAAATGTGGAGTTCATTGAACATGTCAGTCTATCAGCATTTTCTACAGCTATTGTTTCCAGTGTCTAAAATGGTGTGACAATAGCACTTTGATGATACTATTTTTGTCCTGTATGACAGCGCATAGTGAGTTACATATTCCTAATAATTCGTTTACTCCGTGAAGGTATGAGCAGGCAAGGTCAGAAGTTATAGTAATCATCTGGGGATGGGCTCATTTGGTCAAATGTCATCAAACAATTTTCTGAGAGCTAAAAATTAGTCAAATTATTGGCTTAACTAAAATGCCTGGTGGGTTAAAGTAAATGATTATTCAGTTCAGTCACAGACAGTTGATCCAGTAGGCCTCGTTGACAATGTTCTAATTAATGCATTATAATAGTCAATCAAAAATTACTTACTGGGCACCGATCAGGTACATTACACTGATACTCAGTAGGGAGCCACAAGGAAATAACCCAGTAAGACATTAGCTAAATGAAGACATAAACTGAGCAACCATAAACTGCAAGCTAATGGGGCAGGCATTTGTCATTATGAAGTATCAACCTGTAACTATGGGACAAAATGAGCCCAAAACACAGATGTGTTATGATCAGCCAACTAAGCAGGGATCCGAAGGATCCAAAACCTAACCCTCTTTAAATCACAGCTGTCTCTGCCTGGGAAAATAGGGAAGATGCAGAAGCGACGACTGGCAGTAAAATGACCACATAGCCTGCAAATTCTCCAAGGGAGGATCTCCATTAATAACTATTAGAATCATCTGGGGACCAGGGTGCTTGGACAAAGTCAGATTGCTAAAACCAGCTGAGACCTAATTAATGCAAATCCAGTATGTACATGTTAAATAAGCTCTTTAGTTAATTCCAGAGTAGACAGTGCATAGTTTACATACTGAGAAATACACTCAGTATGGTGTATTATGGCTTCATCTGGAACCCTAGGCCTATACCATCCTTTTGTTTCTTTAGGGAAAGTACAACTTAAGTGTATTTTTAATGTATATGAAGTCTAATATGGATATGAGAATTCAAAACTATGATATCATTTTCAGGTATTATTTCTATTACTATTATCTTACTTTCTTAAATCTGTAAACTGGTAGCCTGCTGGCCAGATGTGGTCCATGGGTGGTTTTTTAAATTGGTCCAAATAGCATTTTTAAAATTAATTGTCAACATAAAGATTAGAAGATGATACATCAAAATTTGAAATTCTAATTTCTCTTTAAAAATTAGATGATCTGAGAGCATTGGCCCTTGATTCCCAGATGGCCTCAGTCTGCCAGAACTGAAAAGCAGCTGCCCCTTTTGATGGCCAGTTTGCCATGATCATGTGGCTCCAGGTCACCCCCCTGACACTACGGCCAAGTGTCAGGTGCCATTTGTCACCGCAATGTTTCAGATGCTTTCTTCCATCCTGCCCACTTGACTCATTTGTATCACCTGCCTACCTCCTGGAGGCACTGGACTTGGTGACCCCTGTCTTAAGGGTGCTTCAAAACCAATTGCTTTTGAACAGTAGTTGATGATGAAGACAGATATTCTGCATTCAGACTTGTTTGACTGCATCCCCCTGGGATGCCAATACTATGCTCCTGGGCAGAATCTGGGCTAATTCGTTTAAAGAATGCCCATTAATCAAAAGAAAGCCCAATCTAACTCAAGTCTTTCTAAGAGGCTACACAATTTGCCTTGTCTAATTGATGTGCATATTTTATTTTGTGCGTGTTTTTTATAGCGAAAGGAAAGATACTGCTAGAGATTGTTGTTTTACAGAAAGCATGGTTACTATATTTTACCAAAAATAAAGATAAATAATAAATTTAAGAAACTCTTAAAAATTCACTTTAAATCAATCACATGTGATTAATAGCCCAAGAATATTAAATAGGCAACATGTTGTCCATTTCCTTTGTTCTATAAAAAATATAGTTAAAATACTGTGTATTATTTCTCAGCAAGGCCTCGAAAATAAGATGTGTTACTTTTACCCCAGACCAAATATAATCTGGCAATAGAAAAATAAGACTTTCTCTTCATTGTTTTAATTCCCTTGATTATGTACACTGAAAATAAGTTTCAAGGAAATTCAAAATAAAAATCTGTTTATGAAATATTGCCTGGGTTTAAGTTTGAAAACTGCATCTCATATCATTTCTCTCTTGATTCCGGTTGTCCCTTTAGTCAGGGCAGTGGAAGCTCTGTGGATGAGTTCATGGTGATTTAGGTTTGGGTTCTAAGTCTCTCATATTTTGTCTCTGTGAACTTAAAACTAGTCATTTTGACCCCGAGCTTCTTGTCTGTAAAATGGATAATAATCCTACTTTATAGACTCATTAGGAGGATAAATGTAGTTTTATGAATGAAGTTCATGGCACAGGTTCAATAAATGGTAGCTCTATTTTAATCAATGAGGGTGACTCTTTTTCTGATACTATTGTTGTTCAATTACTCAATCACGTCTAACTCTTTTCGATCCCATGGACTGCAGCACGCCAGCCTCCCCTGTCCTTCCCAATCTCCCAGAGTTTGCTCTAGTTCATGTCCATTGAGTCAGTGACGCTATCTAACCATTTCACCCTCTGCCGCCCCTTCTCCTTTTTCCTTCAATCTGTCCCAGCATCAGAGTCTTTTCCAATGAGTTGGCTCTTCTAACACTGACTGAACAATATTTCATAGGTGCTAAGAAAAATCCCTAAAAAAGTATGCTGTAAACCCTTGTTTTAATTTTCCTTTTAAGGAAATTTATTCACCTAACAAGAGAAAGGCAAAGGAATGTGTTCTTCATGACAAAGCAGTGTTTAGGCTAATAGCTAATCATCACTGCTGACTCTTGTTCAGTCTCTAAAAATTAAGGTCTACAGAAAAGTAAATGTTTCTTTTAAAAATTAACTTTTATTTTTGAATGTAAGATCAAAAAATCTACTAACACAGAGCCAAAAAGGAGTTGCTAGAAAGTCAGGTGATCTTTCAAAGAATCGCATTGAAGAAATGGGGCCTGTTAACTAGTCCAGGAAGGTGGATTAGTAACAGCCCCAGTATCAGGCAGACCTTTTCTGCTCTTTCTCCAGACTTCTGGTAAACCCATCCTCACTTATCCCTGCCACTCAAGCTGTTGTTTTTCCTCCTCAAAGCAGAAGACTGAATATGAATGATGGAAAGGTTGATGTGACAGTTAACATCTTTTCGAACCCTTACTATGTGCCAGTCACTAAGATATATATTTCATATGACTTATCACAATCAATCTTGACAAGAAGCCACAAAGGAAGAGATTATTGCTCTGTTTAAGAGGTTGGTCAGATCACATAGTCCCTTGGTTGGGCTGGGACCAAAGCCTGGTTTGCTTGAATTCAAGCCAGTTATAAATGCAATAATGATTGGTAGTATTTTCTGTATTTTTTTTTAAGCAGTGAATGAATATATTTTTTTCTTGTTAAATTTAAAATAATCAACTTATTCTTTGCTTGAATTTGTTCCAGAGTTGTTGACTTTGTTTAGTTATATTTTTTTCTTTATTCTTTTCCTATGACTTACTGGCTCTCAGTAGATAGAGATTTTTAAGCTTAATTTTTTTTTTTTTTGACTCATGCACTATAATTTAGGAGTTTTCTTTGTACAAAGCTGTGATTGCCTCTCATGGACATCATAGCACAGGATATATTTATTAAGTAACTGCAAGTCATATTTAGTTTACTGACTACCTTGATTTTATTTTCTTTGTTCCAAAATATAGCAAAACTGTATATTCTACCCATTTTTCTACACCATTAAAGTTTTAATTAAATTTAAGTGAATTTTTAAATGTTAAAAATGATTCTTTATATCTCAAACTTTTGGCTCAGCAACTCTTAGGTCTAGTCATATTTTAATATCTTACTATCTTTGTTTTTTTTTCCGAATGTGCTATTTATTTTTTCTTTAGATCTTAGAATCTTAAAATACTTAAGCTGAAAGAGAACTTGGAAATAATTTCATGTGATTATTCCATATTACAGTTGATAACATTGAGTTTTGGAGGGTTTAAATGGCTTACACAAGACCACATAGCTAGGGCTAGAGCTGAATATCACATTCCCTGAAAACCACTAGCGAGTTTGGGTTTTTCAGTATGAGCCACCCACCCAGTTTTCCTCCTTGCATGGCCCTGCAATAAACTTTTCTCTGCTCCAGCCTTTGCAGCTTTGGTTTGTTTGGCCTCACTATGCATCAGGTACACAAACTTGGGTTTGACAACAAAATGATTCAAAATAATATGTATGTATATAATGTATGTCAATTAATATATTAATACAACCTACATAGATAGAGAGGGAGAGAGAAAGAAAAAGCAACAAATGTTAACATTTAGGATATTTTGAAAATATACAGAAATTCTCTGTATTATTTTGCAACTTTTCTATAATGTCTGCAACTATTTCAAAATAAATTAAAAACATAATTGGGAGCATGAAGACTTATGTGATATACCATCCACTTAAAGACTGACATTCTGATAACTTAAGAAAAATAAACAGTAAGCTATAAAAAAACTTCACTTAAGTATATTTAACATTCTCAGATAAATGTCAGCCTTTACTTATATAGTTATCAATTGAATAACAAATTCCCTGGAAAAGAGATGCTTTTGTTAGAAGTCAGGTGTGTTAGAAAAAGAAAAATCTAAATTATGTAAAGTGAAGCTATCTGTGATCGTAGGTGATGTCAAAAATTCCCTCCTCTTCTGCTCTGCCCATGGCTTCTATTTTCCCTAGTCCTATTGTAGGAAATTGGGCAAAACCTTAGTAATAATTCTGCAAACTTTCCTACTGTGTCTTTTATCCCAATTCCTCTGCTTCTTGTTCCCTCTAATCAGGACTGCCACAAGCTGGGAGACAGGTGGACTCATTGACCTTTAATAAAATTGCTCAAACTCATGTCCATCGAGTTGGTGATGCCATCCAACCATCTCATCCTTTGTCATCCCCAGGAGACTCTGCGGTTAAGAATCCGCCTCTCAATGCAGGAGACGTGGGTTCAATCCCTGGGTCAGGAAGATCCTCTGGAAGAGGAAATGGAAACCCATTCCAGTATTCTTGCCTGGGAAATCCCATGGACAGAGAAGCTTGACGGGCTACAGTCCATAGAGTCACAAGGAGTCGGTCGCGACTACACACACACACTCGTGCCTGATGGTGGATGGAAGGGCACTTTTTGAAGAGATTTTACCTATTAACAAACAGTGGTGGAGATATAGCTGTGTGTATGTCCCTAAAGAAGGTCCTAAAATCACCATGGACCATGGGCTGGCAGGAAAGACAGCCTGAATCACCTACTGCTACTGTCATCACAGTCTCATTTTCTGTATCTTGATGCACATTCCTTCTTGAATATTTTTTCCTAGCAAGAACATTTGCAGATCTTCCTTTGCTAAGAATTCATTATCTGAATTGTTTTTTCATAAAGGACATATAGAGTCATCATGATATATTCTGTCAGATTTGAGGAGACGTAGTTTGGGAAGCCTTCTATGAGATCTCATATGGCGCATAGAAAATGTGATATGGCAGTTTGGAGTGAAATTATTCATTGCAGTCATGGAAGCATCAGAATTTTAGCTGATAGGAAAACAGAAGTGGCAGTTGCAGATGTAAAAGAAAAATGTTGTTAAAGGAGCGATTATTAAAATAAACTGCTTATTTAGGATTTATTATTTGAAAGAAAAAGGAACTCTCAAACAATATCTACTATTATCCTGGAAACATCAGAACAATGGGACATCTGTAAACTCAATTTAATTTTCAGATAATAATCATGATGAGTCAAAATATGATTAAGGAAGACTTATCCAAAACAACACTCAATAGAAAAGAAAAAACTTCCTGAAATAGAAAAATGTAGGAAACTGAAAGAAACACAGTCATTCAAAATAATTCTGAAATGGATAATAAATAGCTGTCATTTTATCTTTTATCGGTTAGATAATTAGAAACAATGAAAACTTTATGTAAACATGTACATGAATAAAAACAAAATTACCTTTTATGTGGACAATGGTATATCTGATGCCAAGCAGTACTAGATTTTAATATTCAAAAGTAGAAATAATGTATGAGAAAGCTTGAGCCAGGGACTTCTCTGGTGGTCCAGTCGATAAGAATCTGCCTTGCAATGCATGGGGTGCAGGTTTGATCCCTCATCAGTGACCTGAGACACCATGTGCTGGTGGAGCAACTAAGCCTGCTTGCTCCAACTACTAAGCCATGCACATCAAGGAAAGATCCCACGTGCCACAATTAAGACCTGACACAGCCAAATAAATAAGTATTTTTTTAAAAAGTAAGCTTGAACCATCAATCCCTCTAACCACTAGCTTTGTGAGCTTTGGTAAGTTACTTAGACTCTCTGATCCTCTGTTTCCTCATTTTCAAAATGGAGGTGAAGTGCCTGGCCCATAGTAGACAATCAACAAATAGTGGCTAATAGTAAGGCAATGGCACCCCACTCCAGTACTCTTGTCTGGAGAATCCCATGGATGGAGGAGCCTGGTAGGCTGCAGCCCATGGGGTCACTAAGAGTCGGACAGGACTGAGTGACTTCACTTTCACTTTTCACTTTCATGCATTGGAGAAGGAAATGGCAACCCACTCCAGTGTTCTTGCCTGGAGAATCCCAGGGACGGGGGAGCCTGGTAGGCTGCCATCTATGGGGTCGCACAGAGTTGGACATGACTGAAGCGACTTAGCAGCAGCAGCAGCAGTAGTTAGAAAAACAGTTCATGTACATTGAGTGTTTATTGTGTCCCAGGCACTTTCATAAGAGAGGTCTAAATGCATTATCTTACTTGTCAGGTAGATGTCACAGTGATGGTAATAGTGAGATCTTGTAAGATCTTAGAGGAGCGACAAAGCTAAAATAATACTGAGTTGTAAGAAAATGAAAGCTGTATCTGAAGGTCTTAGCAGTAGAGAGTCAAATGTTGGGTTAAAGTTCGAGGAATCCTGAGACTGTTTAGCTAATACCCTTCCCTTCTCTGGGTGCTTTCAAAAGTACTCAGCCTCCAGCTCGCCATTTCAGATGCTGAGAGGAGTATGGCCTCACCATCTCTAGATCCCTCCAAGAGCCTGGGTCCCAAGAGAGAGCCTTTGACTGACAGCTTCTCAGTTACATTCTTGCTTCATTAGACTGACTGAGTCGATTAGTGACAATTGATATGCAATTATAATAATGACCATAATAATGTCAAGATAATTAACCATCACAGGTCTACTGCAAGTGCATTGCTCCTATTTGCAGTTTTAGTGATAACTATTACTTCCAGGACTTCTCTCGTTGGTTGTAGAATGAACTCAATCATGATAGATTCTGAATTCTATATTCTTCATTTAAACCAATGGAAACCACAGAAGTTCTAAAGCACACGTTTCCTTATAAAGGCTCAAAGATCCTTCTTTGTAAGAATTTCTAAAACATTAGCATGTTGATAGCATTCTTATTATTAATTTTTGTCAAGGGTTATTTAATATTCTCTATATTTTACATCCACACTTTACAGCCAAACTTTCCCATTATTCTCCTAATTTTTTTTTCCCCATTCCATTTGGTCCAGTACATACATTATTATGCTCAGACCCTTTCCCATAACATACATCCGGGGTTGACATCAGCACCCAGGTTGCTTGTGCTTAGAGTCACTCAGTTGTGTCCAACTCTTTGTGGCCCCATGGAATGTGGCTCACCAGGCTCCTCTGTCCATGGAATTTTCCAAGCAAGAATACTGGAGTGGGTTGCCATTTCGTCCTCCGGGGGTCTTCCTGACCCAGGGCTCAAACCCACATCTCTTAAATCTCTTGCACTGGCAGGCAGATTGTTTATCACCGAGCCACTTCATACACCAAGAATATTTGACGTAATAGCATAAACTTTTTCTTTTCATTCCTTATTATGGATCAAAATAACACCCTGCTCAAATGTTACACAAAATATAAATCACGCTAATGATTGATCCCTTGTAATATTGTTCTCACTTTACCGATTTTTTTTTGGGGGGGGTGGCGCTGGAATTCTCTTCCATTCATCTCAGTGAAAGAGTTAATTTAGGCAAATTGATAAGCAGTCCAAGCCTAAAGCCCCTTTAAGGAGGAGGTGAGCATTCTTTCTTTTTCACATTCTTTGGCCTTAGACACATAGGCCTCAAAGGCAGCAGTATCTCTCATTCAAGGACACGCTTTTTTTTGAGCTCGGAACGTATGTTATAGGAGAAGGCCTGGGTAAAAGTTCCACAACCTTGAGCTCTAGGTTTAACCTGTTCCTTCTGGCTAATCTCGTGCTGATGTCATCCCAGGAGGGTCTAGGCAAAATTTTCACAGTCTTATTTTTTTTTTCTATTCTCAACAACTAGTAGCAAAGTATATATTTCCCTGCTTAAAACTAGCAAAGTGAGTAATATTTCTACCTGCTTCTGATGTCTATGTCAGAAGCTTCTTTCTGTCACTATTACTTTAATAACGTTTCTACTACACAGAGCTCTGAATGACTGAGACTGTCTTTGGTCCTGGAGTTCAATCTTCTCCTTCCGAGACCATGAATTCAGCAGAACACTGTAAGCTTTCATCTATCCCACTCACTAGGTCCAATCCCACTCAGATATCAACTCCACAAAGCATTCACTTATCTCTATAGTTTCGGTCAATATGATCTTTCTTTGAAGTCTTAAGTTAATTTAACTAAACTTCACTTAGAGCAGTTAGCCCTATCTGGTTTCACTGAAATGTATGTAGACCCCTCTGCTCCAATGCAAGACTAAAAGATCTTAAAGTATGGCATCCAAAAACAACTTTGAGGTATTGGCAGGATTTACATACCATAAAGTTCAGCCATTGTCTGTGTATAGTGTGTCTTTGTGACTTTTAATAAACCTACAGAGTTTGGTAACCATCTTCACAAACCAATTTTAAACATTTCTATCATCCCCCAATATTTTCACATGTCTATTTACAGATGTATGAGTCAAAATTAATAGTCTTTTTTAATATAAATATCCAATCTTCCTAGCATTATTTGTTTAAAAGACTATCCTTTGCCTTGGCAATTTGTTGAAAACCAACTAAACAAATAAAGGTTTATTTAAATTCCATTCCATTGATCTCTATGCCTATTCCTACACCGATAATAACCTGTCTTGGTGTCTGTAATGTTATCGAGTCCAAGCTTAATCTGCTCCCTGCTCGACAGGCTAGTGAATCCGAGAGATGAGGTGTTGAGGCAAGAAGTATGACTTTATTTGGAAAACTGGCTTACCAAGAAGGTGGCAGACTGATGTCTCAAAGTAACCATCTTATCTGGGTCTGGATGCCAGGTTCTTTTATAAATCAGAGATGGGAGGAGGTGAGGCAACAAGGTAAAGAGGCCATTAATCTTGCAAATATCTCCTAGAATGGCAAGCCTCAGGCAGTGGGATGTGTTAATTTCTTCCTTTCTGCCACCTAAGGTGGATAGAGTTCTGAAGTCCACAGGGTCGCAAAGAGTCAGTCACTACTGAGCTACTGAGTGACTGAACTGAACTGATTTGACCTAAGTAAGGAGGATAGGGTTCTAGACAAAGTCACTCTAGTTTAACAGTCAGGCAGAGGGGCAGGATTCTCTAAGGTAAGCCATTACGTATGATTGGGCTTCCATGGTGGCTCAGATGGGAAAGAATCTGCCTGTTATGTGGGAGACTTGGGTTCTATCCCTGGGTTGGGAAGATCTCCTGAAGAAAGAAATGGCAACCTGCTCCAATATTCTTGCCTGGAAAATTCCATGGACAGAGGAGCCTGACAGGCTACAGTCCGTGGGGTCACAAAGAGTCAGCCATGACTGAGCAACAAACATACATATATATAAAAACAAAAGCCAGTCAAAGAAACAGTTCCAACGTGGAGTCAGAACTGGACTGTCCCTTCAACAGTTACTTTAGAGCACATTTTGAATAGTATCATTCCTCTGATTTTGTTCTTTTTCAAAGTTGTTTTGGCTATTATAGATGTTTTATTCTATATTATAAAAACCAGCTTGTCCAATTTCTATCCAAAAAAATCCTAAGAATTTGAGAGATTATGTTGATTCTATTATCAATTTAGAACTGCCATCTTAACAATATTACAATTTGGGTCCATGAGTATGGAATATCAATTTCTCTCAGCCATTTTAAGTAGTTTTCAGTGTATGAATCCTCATCTCTTTTGTTAGATTTATTTCCAAGCATTTTATTCTTTGTGATGCTATTTGTAATGAAATGTGAAATGAAGTATTTCTTGCCTTATAGGTAAAGAAGGATGTCACAGCCAGGAGGGATTCCAGCCTTTCAAATATAAATTTCTCAGCCTGGGAAACATTATTAGACAGGTACCAACTGCAACCTAGGCAGCATATTAAAAAGCAGAGACATTACTTTACCAACAAAGGTCCATCAAGTCAAAGCTACGGTTTTTCCACTAGTCATGTATCGATGTGAGACTATAAAGAAAGCTGAGTGCCAAAGAATCAATGCTATTGAACTGTGGTGTTGGAGAAGGCTCTTGAGAGTCCCTTGGACTGTAAGGAGACCCAACCAGTCAATCGTAAAGGAAATCAGTCCTGAATATTCATTGGAAGGACTGAAGCTGAAGCTGAAACTCCAATACTTTGGCCATCTGATGTGAAGAACCGACTCATCTGAAAAGATCCTGATGCTGGGAAAGATGGAAGGCAGGAGGAGAAAGGGATGGCAGAGGATGAGATGGTTGGATGGCATCACTGACACAATGGACACGAGTTTGAGTGAACTCCAGGAGCTGGTGATGGACAGGGAAGCCTGGCGTGCTGCAGTCCATGGGGTTGCAAAGAGCTGGACATGACTGAGAGACTGAACTGAACTGAACTGCAACTGAACTGCTTCTCAGGTAAGCTCTGAGGAGCTGGGGGTTGGGGTGGATGTCAGAGAGTGGAAGAGGCAGCCATCAGCCACATCTGCAACCCCTTAAGGAGAAGGAGGGATTAAGGAAGAGAAAACTGAAAAGCAGGGTTTGGCCCCAGATAGATGAGAAGACTCCTGAGAGTTCCTTGGACAGCAGGAAACTCAAACCAGTCAAGCTTAAATCAACCCTGAATACTCACTGAAAAGACTGAGGCTGAAGCTTCAATACTTCGGCCACCTGATGCCAACAGCCACCTCATTGGGAAAGACCCTGATGTTGGGAAAGATTGACAGGAGGAAAAGGAGATGACAGAGGACGAGATGGTTGGATCACATCACCGACACAACGGACATGAACTTGGGCAAGCTCCAGGATATGGTGAAGGACAGGGAAGCTTAGCGTGGTGCAGTCCAAGGGGTCATGTAGAGTCTGACACAGCTTGGCAACTGAACAATGAACAGGTGAGATGCATATGAAAGAAATGATTTTAGTAAGCTTGGATGCTTACATCTTCCCATACATAAAAGAGTGCTAAATCCCTAAACGTATGATACCTGATTTTCCTTAATTAACAATAACCTTTTAATGATCAGATTACCTGCCCCTTGCTGCGAAACTTCTATATAGCCTGACTCCTCCCCCAGCCTCCTGCAAAACAGTTCTCTCGGGGTCACCTGAGATGACGTCTCCTGGACTTGAAGTCCTCATGAATCCCATATAATAAACCTAACTCAACTTTTAGGCCACATGTATTCTTTCAGTTGACAGAAATTATCTTATTTTTGGACTTTTAACTTGGTATTAGAGATATATTTTAAAAAATTTTGATCTTGTATTCAAAGACTGTGCTAAACTCATTTATTAATTCTAGTAGTGTTTGTGTGTACCCCACTGTTTTTGTGGCCTGGAGAATATACTTTAAAAGAACATAAACTCTGTTGTCACTAAGTTCATAGGTCTATAGATACCTGTTGAGTTGATAGTGTTGTTCAAGGCTTCTATAGACTTAGTGGTTACCTGTCTAGTTGATCTACCGATTATTGAGACTATGATATTAAATTATTAAGTTATTGTCTATTTCTACATTCACACCAATATTTGCTTCATGTATTTAGGACTGTTTTGGGTGTGTGTACATTTCTAATTATTACAGTTTCTTGATGCATTGACCATTTTATTATGAAATGTCTGTTTCTAGAAATACTTGTCTTAAAGTAGTTTTGTCTGTCTATTATTGCCACTGCAAATCTCCTATGGTTGCCATTTGCAGGGCCTATCACTCTTAAGTATTGTTGTCAGTCCTTTTGTCATAATACATGATGCAACTTTGAACTTAAAGTTGTTCTTGTTTTAATTTTCAAGTTTCATAATAATTAAGCTATAAATTCTTTGATGAGTTTCACACACCTTTCCCCGCAGTGCTGGGTGTAATAAATACTTGATCCATTAAAAGCAATCAGATAACACACAAGTTCCTCTTTAAACAAAATAATCCAGTTGTGTTATTTGCTAACAGTGCTGTTGTCTGGTGCTTTGTCACCTTCAGTCCAGGTTTTGAAACCTTGAGAACACTTACCTGCCCTCCTGCAGTTCCAATCCTAGACTTAAGGACTGTACAAAGATTGTTACCACAAGTCCTCTGTATTCAAGAATCACATTTCAGGAACACTCATTTAAGTCAGGTGGCTTAATCCTAGGCATTCCTGCTCTCATGAAAAACTTTTATAAAGAAAATTGGGACTCCCCTGGTGGTCCAGTGGCTAAGACTTCATGCTCCCATTGCAGGGGCCCCAGGTCCAATACCTTGTCAGGGAACCAGGTCCCACGTGTTGCAACTAAGACTTTGCATGCCACAACAAGGGTCAAAGACCCTGCAGGCTGCAACTAAGTCCCAGTACAGCCAAATAAATAAATATTAAAAAAAATTGTACAGACGATTACATAGGTCTCAATATTATTCATAATGTGCAAAACACTGCTTATTCTCATAATTAAGATATGAGTACACTTGAAATTTAGGAATCATTATCTTACAAGGTAATTTATAATTGTATAACTTGTGCTAAACGACCTTTTCAAGTATTGATTCTTCGATATTTTGAAACCTTGCCTCAGAAAAAAGATCTTGCTGACTGCCACATATGGTAATGTTAAAGATATTACAATTATTATCCAAGTGATCTGTTTGTCAATTTAAATAGGGTCTGAGTTTGACACATGTTGATGTCAATGGGCTTTAAAAAATTTCTGTCTCCTCAATGAATCCTATAGGACAGAATGTCGTTTTTTAAAAAGCTAGACTTTTTCTGTACTCTTAAATGGCTATGAAATTGTTCATTGATAATACTTGGAATTGAATATAATTGCCTAAGTATACTTCTAACCCCCATATATAATGACATTTTTACGAGATTATTGCATTGAGCCTCTTTGATTTGTGGCTTCCTTAAAATCACCTATGTATTTGTTATGTAAGACAAGGACAATAAAAATTATGTGATTATAGAAAGGTGCAAACCGCCATAGAGAATGGAAGCTAAGGATTAGTATTAACTAAATTGATGCTCATGATCATGGATCAGGAATAAAAGGGAATGCTTTCTTTTTGAGAAATTACCTTTATTTTTTCTAAGGAAATAAGGAGAAGGGGACGACAGAGGATGAGATGCTTGGATGGCATCACCCACTCAATGGACATGAGTTTGAGCAAGCTCAGAGAGTTGGTGATGGACAGGGGAGCCTGGCGTCCTTCAGTCCATGGGGTTACAAAGAGTCGGACACCACTGAGCAACTGAACTGATACAAAAATATTCCTACTGGCAATTCACCTTCACCCTTCAGCTGAATTTCTATTTGGAGAAACGCAGCTTCTCCTTGTCAGCCAAACTTTCTAATCAGCATATTGTTTTCAGAAGAAAGGAATAACTTGCAAGGCTCAAGGAACATACTTGCAAATTGCCAAGATTCTTCATCACTTGAAAGTCTGTCATACACCCTGCACGTGAGCTAAATCTTCATTTAAATTCAAAACTCCAAAATAAACATTTCCATGAAGCATTCTTGCAATACATAATAACAAACGATAATCAAAAGGCTTCTGATTTAGGCAGTTTTTAAGTAGACTATCTAAACACAGCTGCTACAACTTCCAATAAATACATGGCAACATAGAACCACCTGCTCTTGGTTTCTTCCTTGGAAAACACGTTATTGTCCCCTTAGCTATTATATTGTATGAAATACAGCATTTAACTTAACCTGACTCCTACAACCGAACATAAAACTTGCTCCAGGGCAGAAATGGATCCATAATCAAAATAGCATCAAATGATACATTAACAAAAATTACTTAACACCTAAAGCTTTAAAATGGCAAATGAACTTCTAAATGTAGCCTCAAACGGAAGCTCTAAGGAGTGAAACGTACACCCACAATCTTGTTTTGCTAGCTTGCTTTGTAACCACGGGTTCCGCCCTGAGATAGGTGGTGAGCTGCTCTTTGGCGTCTGATAACTTATGAACAGGTGTCTCCTCCGCCATCCAGTCCACGTGTGTTACTCTTCCAAGCAGCAGGTCCTGGGCCCCTGGGAGACTCTGCTTGGAAAGGCAGTTTCTCAGCCCCGATCGGGCCTACTCCATCCCACGTCCAGGTACTGGAATGCAGGCTATTCACTTGCTTTACGCATGACGGGCAGCCAACAGTTTCTTATGGCAGAAGGAATATTATTATCTAGGTGTCACTCGGAGCTTGGAAGACGAGTGGAAGGTACAAACCCTCCATACTATGCTCGGCCTCAGCCCTTTCTCTGTCGCGTTCTAGGAGCGTCCTCCAAACCACCTACACCGCTCGCGGTCCAGGGGGGAAACCTGCGAAGAAGAGCGCGCACGTGCGCGCAACTGAGCATGCGTCGTGGCAGGCCCTCTGTGCTAAGGCAGTAGGAGCGGCGTCACAAAGTCAACCACTCTCTCTCCCCGCCCCGTGGCCGCCGGGACCTGGAGCGTCCGGGAGTCGGCGCCCGTGCGTGATGACGTATTTGCTCGCGAAGACGTGGGGACGCAGGCGGGCCGTAAGAGAGCGTGAGTTTCAGCGTCTGTTAGTCGGCTGTCTGGTAGTTCAGTTGGGGCCGCGGGCGCCCGCGGCTGTGGGGTTAGGGCTGCGGGCGGTTGTCGGCGCTTCCTTGAGACCCGAGCTGGGGCGGGGTTGGAGGCCCAGCCTCCGCATCCAAGGATCTCTCGGCCGGTCCGAGAATGGGGATTTCCCGGAGCAACTCTACCTGGGGGTCTAAGCGTCTTCACCCTACGTCTCTGCTTGAGGCCGATCGCACCGGGAAGGACGGGCAGAGGCGCTGGGAGGATGGGATCGTTGGTTTCGGGGGAGAGGGCGTGGTTAAAGGATCCCTTACGAAAGCGGGAAGTTTAAAGTGGTGTTGCATCAGCAGTGGCTTGTGGTTTCAGTTTCTCTTGCAAAGAGGAACTGTTCTCTGCACCTGTGAATGGCAAACACAGTCCTGCTGCTGCTGCTGCTGCTGCTAAGTCGCTTCAGTCGTGTGCGACCCCATAGACGGCAGCCCACCAGGCTCCCCCGTCCCTGGGGTTCTCCAGGCAAGAACACTGGAGTGGGTTGCCATTTCCTTCCCCAGTGCATGAAAGTGAAAAGTGAAAGTGAAGTCGCTCAGTCCTGTCCGACTCTTAGCGACCCCACGAACTGTAGCCTACCAGGCTCCTCCATCCGTGGGATTCTCCAGGCAAGAGTACTGGAGTGGGGTGCCATTGCCTTCTCCAAACACAATCCTAACCTGGGTATTTCGCTTAATAGGGGACAGGAAGTAAACTAAGTGTACACAACCCTTTTATGTCCAGGCCTTATAAACCTATTCAAAAACGGATCCTATGCGTGTATGTTTTTCTAAACCAAGCATAAGCTCTCTTGAAGACTCAGGGTTACCAGCACAATAAATTATTGCCTAGTCATGACTGAGTCATCGAGATGGGTAGGCCCTTTTGCAGTGACAGCTGGACTTTGCGGCTTTTTTGTTGTTGTTGTCCTTTGGAATTGCTTCTTAAAAATCTGTCTGATGTCTCACATTTATATGACACACTTTTCTGGTTCTAATAACTTAAATATAAAGCTTCTACTAATTTGCTGCTGGTGTGGCAAGGGTTGGGAAAACAAGTCATCTTAGAAGAATGCAGTGCGTTGCGTTCCAAAGTTGTCTCAGGATTACCGACATCAACACCACCTGGGAACTTGGGACTGCAAAGTGAAGAGTCTTACCCCAAACTCCATGAATCAGAAATCTGTTTTAAGGAGATTACCAATTGATCCCAGTACACCTGGGTGCTACAGTTTGAGAAGTGCTGGCGGGAGGGATAAAGAGCAGCCAGCCGTTGGGGAGTCACAGAATGGAATTTGAAACCAGGTGAAGCCTTTCCTAGGTGTAGAGCCTTGGACTAGTTACAGATAACTTCATAGGGCTGTGGGTATTCTATGTGAAAATTCAGGAAAAATGTTTTAACACAGATGGGAAACAGATGAGATGTTATTAAGTAATTTGCCTAAAATAAGTACATAGATTGTGCTGGAAGGATTCTTCTTTGATTTAAATGTGAGTTGTAGTGCATGAATATTGTACCTCTGCTGCTGCTTAGAGGGCATTTTGTATATGGATTTTCACTGTTGTATACAGTTGAGGTTGTCCAGTGTAGGATACTCAGTTAATAGCTATGCTGTAGTGTTTTTAAGAGCCACATTAGTAATTGTGCTAAAGAGTAGTTTTTAATTCTTTGGCCTTTTGGTCTTTCCCACGTAACTGTACCTTCTTTTGACCCAGAACTTGTTAAAAAAAAAAAGGTAAAGTGGATAACTGACCATAGACCAGCCTCAGCCTCAGCTTCAGAGTTGAGAAGTGTTACAGAGCAGTGACTTGGAAACAAGAGGCAAGACTGAAGATGTCTCTCTCCTTATCTTTTTTTCCCACATGTCATACAGCTCCACAATATTAGCAGAGAAGGCCTTATCCTATCCACTTATCTCTTTTCTGGAAGCATCACAGGAATTAAGATATGCCCTCCATCTACTGTTTTGACCAAACGTCGGTTGCAGTGTTTGCTTACAACTTTTCCCTTCCCTTTTCAGGGCGTCAGTGTTGGGGGTATAAAGAGATATATTCAGGACTTGAAGCAGCTGCCCTAAAGCCTAGACTCACTGTGATGTTGAGAAGAGTGCCACAGTCACTTTGATTAGTCTTCTGCTCCTAAGTCCGCACTGTGATTCCTGGGTATTGTGGTGAGTTTTCAGATAAACAGGAGTCAGCGTAGATTTCAGCTCCTATAAGGAGTTTTGTTAATGTTGCTGCTAACTTCACATTGTTCCACCATGAAGCGTTCACTTTTCACAAAGGCCCATTTTTCTTGTCCTCTGTGTCTGAGAGGCAGATCTCTGTGGTTGGGGTCAGGCAGACCCTGCTTTGAACCCCGCTTCTTGTTACGTACTGATCATGTCAAGTAGACAGGTTAATATCTTCCCAGTATTCATTTCATCTCCTGTAGAGTAGGAGTCATGGTGAGGACTACCTTAGGACACTGAATAAAATAAGATCAAGTGCAAACACATCTCTTACACTGAGAGGCTCAGGTAACTGGTAAACATTGGACAAGGGAGAAAAAGTAGCTATCACCTCAAATCTAGCTTGATCTCATTTATTGCCTTGTAATATTTTCATAAATGAGGTGATTCTGTTAATTACCTAACTGCACTGCTTTTTTCTTTTTTAAAGCAAAATGCTGAGGAGTCAAAGCTTTCACATTATTCTGTATGAGAGAAAGCAAACACTTGGAGCAAGTTCCAACTCTAAGCCCAGTGGAAGAACACCATTTTCAGGTCTATCACTGTAAACGAGCAACTTTCCTGCATTGTTTTGTATGTGTACTGAAAGGACAAGGTCAGGATTGGGGGTTAATATTTAAGTGTCTTCAGTTAACAGGCATAGCTAGAGGAAGGGGCACTTGTCACAGGAGATGAGACTTCACTGAATACGTGCACCAAAGAATAAGAAAATGCTGTCAGCTCTGAAATCATTATTTTGGAATATGGATGCTTAATGATAGCAAAGTGAAAAGTTTTGTGTTCCATTTTTTAAAATACCCCAAATCTCTTGTATTTCTATGTATATTACGTATGAATATGTGAGCACGGAAGGTTTCATTACTAGGTCGTGTTTACTTGGCAATGTATGATAATGTGGGAGTGGAGACAGATAATCCATACATTATACATGTATTTGTAAAAATTCTTTTAAAAGCCATTACAGAGATAGAAGTGCCTTAAAAAGATCACCTTTTGTGCTACAGTTCCAGTCAGTCATCTAAGCAGGGGACCTCAGAGTTTTGTAGCAGGGGAAACTTTAGCAGCATCTTGAAAAGCTCAGGAGCTGAGAGGCTTTGAGAGAGTTTGAAGGGCTTATCCTGAACCTCCTGCAGTGACCCTCTGTGGAGGCTGAGTGAGAAGGTGTGAAACTCCTCATCTTGGTGTGGAAATCCTCAGGAGATGAGCTGAACTGTACCCAAGAAGTCTGGGCGCTGAGAATTCCTGAGTGGGATTCACAAACATGTTCTAAAAACAACTTCCAGGGTTTTTAGCAATGTCAAACATGCCATACATATGCTTCTCTTGCAGAGAAATGAGTGGCTATTAGAAAAGAAAAATCCAAGCTTCAGTGTGATTAATACAAAAATAGGAATCTAAGCACATTTTTTGAGAAATCATCTGAGGTTTTTTTTTTTAATCACTCTAAGCTTGTAACATCTGTTAGCACATTTAAAACTATTTAATATTTTAACTGGCTGTTGTTTAGCGTTATAAGTGACTCAAGGAAAAAGAAACAAGGAGTCAGTGGAAATACATTACTTGTGTTTACTGTCCTTTGGTTTTCTGTTGTATGAAAACAGCTGGTTTGCATTTATATAGTAAAAGGTTTTTCTTAAAGAGTTAATTTCCAGTTAAGAGTTAGCTTTCATAAGAAAAATAATCTCAAATGCTAAGTATTTGTTAGATTGTTATTAATAGCGGTAGTAGTATTATCACATTGTCCTTTTTCACACATTGAGGAGGGTTTCCTGGTGACAGCTGGGGTGTGGGGGAGGGGGAGTCACTTTCAATCAACCAGCTGCTCTGTGCCACATCATGATGGTGATATTTCAAAGCCCGTGGATAATTTTGGCTGTATTCAGAAGAGAAAATGTATCAGATTTCTGGGAAGCAATGGATAGTGTGCAAGAGCCCTTGGGGATCTAGCTGGTAGCCAGCTAACAATGTGTGCATTCAGGTTTGCATGTTGGTGTTATTTACCACCTCCTCTTTTGGACATTGTTACATGGATATCATAATTATAAAGCAGTGAAGTCTAGTTCCGTGGGGGCAGAAGGCCCATTACTTTATGGAGAGGAAGGGAGAATGGAAAGCAAACTTTGGGGATGTGCTATGTGCTTTTATACGACAGGCTATTGGATTTCTTCTTCCTGATGATGCCAGAAAGTAAGTGGAATTTTCATCATCCATGGATAAAGAAACTGAAGCTCAGCAGGATTGATTATGTGATTTGCCCAAAGCCACATACTAGTAAGCATCTAGATTTGACCCCAAATCTGGCTTTAACCCCAGGAATGTTGTTACTACACCAGTGGCTGTTTCTCGATGGTGTTCAGTTGCTTATGCATTTTTAAAATCCAAAGTCACAATATCAGGATAGTTATGAATGAAATTTAGATACAAATGACAATGACTTCAGTTTTGTATAAATAATATATAAGGCTGTGTGTATGTTTCCCTTGAGCAAAGTCTCTTGGGCAACACTGTGAAAGAAATTTTGCTACCTTTTTTTATGTTACAAATACAAGACATTTGCAGTGATGTATATTGTAATGAATCAGTTGTGATGCTGACCTTGAACAGATGTAGGAATAAACATTGTGCCTGCTGCCCAGGTAGTAGAAGTTCCTACACACCAGAGTCTTCAGGTCTTTCTCTTTCCAAGGAATGTTCATTTTTTATTAATAAGGGACCTTTTTGCTTTCTAAACATTCACTCTGTAGCTGTTACATCTACCAAATGATGACTTAAAATTTCATCCATTTCTTTTTGTGGAATGGCTCCACTGCTTTGACTCTGAGTGTCCTGGACATTTCATCTCCTCCTGTGTTGCCCACAGGATAATACTTGCTCCAGGACTTTCTTTCTTTCTTTCCTCCCACACCCTGTAAAGTGTTAGTTGCTCAGTTGTGTCTGACTCTCTGCGACTCCGTGGATTGGGGATTGTAGCCTGCAGGCTCCTCTGTCCAGTATTCTGTAAGAATACTGGAGTGGGTAGCCACTCTCTTCTCCAGGGCATCTTTCCAAACCAGGGATTGAACTGGGGTCTCCTGCATTGCTGGCAGATTCCTTACAGAGCCATAAAAAAGTCCACATCCCATACTGAATTTTAAAACTTACCTTTGCTATTTTCCAAACACTTAATGCATCTTTATTTGAAGATCTGTTACAGTTCTTTATCACACTGTAATGTTGCTGTTTGTCTGTTTCTCTCTCAAGACTGTGGTTGTCTATAAGGACAGTGCTTATCTTTTAGTAGATGCTCAGATATTTCTTAAATGATGGAATATAGATGAAGATATATTGACTTACATGCTTAGTGCTTTTATTGCTGTAGTTTTGTGTTCATTGGTTTTCTTCTCTGGATTCACGATTAGAGAAATGTGGATATTTAGGTCTGTTAATGAAGTGCATTGTGGTGGAAAGGAGGGTTAAACCTTTCCACAGAAAAGCATGCAGGATACCTCTGTGTTCCTTTCTGAAGGCTATGAAATTTAAGTCTCTTACCCCCCTTTTCCTTCCCTCTCTCTCTTCCTCCTTTCCTTTCTCCCTCCCTTCCTCCCATGAATCTGAATAATTCATTGTCCTAAAGTTCTAGCCAGAAGTTTCTATCAACTGATAACATTTTATTAGGTGTATAGACTAGTGTTACTTTCAGTGAAGAACAAAGGGAGTACATCACTTCAGTAATTAGAAGTTTTCCTGAAAAACCATCAATTTTGTATAAGTAGAAGCCACATTTAAGACAATCAGTTCTTTCTTTTGAGATAACATTCTTCATTTAGTGTCCAAATTTATGCACCAAGTGTATGGCATTGAGAGGGCTTTGCCTTGTGTATGCAGAAGCTGCTCTTGTGCTCACCTCCTCAGCTCTGTGCATGCCTCTTTCTCTGGGAGTAGCTTGTGTATGGCCAACCTTTGGGATGCTGCTTATATACCCTCCAAGTTGCGGTTCTCCTGTCAGCTAGAGTGTTGTATGGACTCAATAAAAAATGAGAGTTGGTGATGCTTGAAAGATACTAGGATCTGCTGCTCGTCCTTGGCAAATGCCCTAATATCTGGGTAAGGTTCTTCGACTGTGAAAACAGAAGTTAACTAAGTTACCTTGATAACTTGTTCAAGAAAGTGAAAGTTGCTCAGTCGTGTTCAACTCTTAGTGACCCTATGGACTATACAGTCCATGGAATTCTCCAGGTCAGAATACTGAAGAGGGTAGCCATTCTCTTTTCCAGGGGATGTTTCCAACCCCTGGGTCAAACCCAGATCTCCCACATTGCAAGCAGATTGTTTACCAGCTGGGCCACAAGGGAAGCCCAACTTATTCAAGAACAGGAGATTTAATGGAAATATATAAAGAAGCTCAGAAAATCTACAGAAAAGCCAAAACCACAGGACAGCAGCCAGGTAAGTGCTTGAGGCTTGAGTAGACTTGGGTGAAGTGAAGTGAAGTGAAGTCGCTCAGTCGTGTCCGACTCTTTGCAACCCCGTGTACTATAGCCCACCAGGCTCCTCTGTCCATGGGATTCTCCAGGCAAGAATACTGGCGTGGGTTGCCATTTCCTTCTCCAGAGTAGACTTGGGTAGATCTGGAAAATTCTTTAATGTGCTAAACATCAGATCCAGAAGCTGTCAGTATCCCTGCACAAGTTTTAGATTCCAGGAAGAGAGCTGTTATTCCAGTTTTGGTCAGTGTCGCCCTCGAATCCATGTAGGAAATGCACCCTTGATTTGTGGTCCTTCCAGGACCACATCCAATGGGAGTGAGAGCCATCTCTCACCTGTTATTGAAAGAACAAAATTGATGCTGGCCAGACGGCAAAGCAAAACAAAAAAACCAGGCTGTCTCCACCACCTAGTAATTACCCGACGTCCTGTGTGCTTGAGGAACATGAACATTGCTGATGTCTGGCGTGCCATTCCCCTCTTGACTTGTTCCTGTGCTAGGAGGATTTCAGTTCCATAAGTAATTCACTAACAGTTCTTACATGCGTTAGTTTAAATGGGGTTATGGCTCTCACCTTTTCACGGACTTTAGGTAAACAAAGAAATCCGGTGTGGAGTGAGAGTGAGTGTGGAATTCCCTAAATCCTCTTGAAGGGAGTAATGGTGGACTGCTGGCATTGCTGCTCCCCAAGCGCCTCCTGGCTGAAGGACCCACGTCTGAAGGGCTGTCAGTCGGAGAATTTTAATGAGCCCTCATTACACTAAAACTTGTAGTCTGTGAGAGAAGGAACCGGCTTATGATTGATACTGGAAATCATAAGTGATGATGGATCAGAATTGGAGTTGGCACTAATTCACCTCACGATGGACCACAAGTCAAGATTATATACAAAATCCAGTATTTCCTTTTTCATATATAAAGATCATCTAATCAAGAGTATAACACTCTAAAAAGGGGGAGAAAATTAAACTTTTGCCATCTGACTTTTTTTTTTTAATCCTAAAATGGAGGCTCATTAAATTCTCAAATGTAGTGATTAAGATCATCTTGACAAAAACTCTGGTTTGAAATTTTATTGTTAAATTTATTTTAGTTTTTTTTTTCTGTTTTGTTGTGCCTTCCACATAGCCCATCATGTTGTTTTTTAAAAAAGTATATAATTGTATCACACAATACAGTTTAAAAATGTAGGATCATAGGTAGCCCGGAAATAGGTAGCCCGGAAAAAGGCTATTTGGTTACTAAGTTATAAAATCAAGCTTTTTAGAGTTTTTAATCTTAAACCTTATTTTATGTGTTTATATGCATTAAAAACCATATCACTTTCCAATTTATGATTTTATATACATAATCTCATTTGAGCTTCATAGTCCCAAATGTGGCTACATTATCTCCTTGTACTGGTGAGAAACCAGCAGTTAGTAACTTTCCTATAAAGTCACATGGCTGACATATTTTGGAGCTTTTACCAAAGACCATGCCCTTAACTACTGTCCTGTACTGCATATGTTAATATTACTAGTCCTGTATGTCATTTTGACAAAAAGCACTGTGATGTTTCCTTAGCCAGGGTCTGTCTGTTTATAGCCCCATTCGCTGACAACTTCTTTGTCTTCAGAAACTGTTCAAATGCGTTGTGCTCTCCGTCATCTTGTGCATCTGTTTGCTGTGGATGTGGCAGCAGCTCCTGTGTGGCAGCAGTGTGCCCTGTGAAGACTTGTCCTTTATGTCTTAGAGCAGCCTGACAGCCTCTCATATTGAATTCAGCAAGGTTGCTTTTCGTCTAACAAAGCTGAGTGTTGGCTTTCTAGGTGAAAAATAATTAAGTGCTTTTGAAGATGTATTCGATTAACAGGAAGCAGATCTGTGTAAATTAATTTTAGCCGTAATGATGTCATAGCCTTGTCTTTTGTTATTAACCAGATAATTGACCAGAAGTTTGGAAGCTTATTGTCACTGACAGCGGTTTGACCTTGTTTGTTGTCTAGTAGTGACACATGCACAATCCATGTAAATGCAATTGGCCCACGGAGCTGCATGCGTTGTCAGAACATCTGATCTTGGGTTCTTACTTTCACGCTGCCTTTACTTCTTTGCTGAAATTGTTGCCCTCGAATATTGTACTGATATCTCTTACTAAAAGCATCTGGCCAAATACAGATGTTTTGTGTCATTGAATAATTGTAATCAGACATGAAACCTTGACACTCGTAGGACATACAGTCAAGTAAACAAATGCCAAAACTAAATGAGTCTTGGTTTTAAATTCCATGTGAAGGAAAGTGAAACAGCTTTTGGTAGAGAAGACTTAAGGGGGGAAGAAATGGGCATATTTGGTAGGTTGAAAGAGAATTTATCTCCTCTTATTCTAATTTGTCCAAGAAAGTTCAGAGTATATGGTGTTTAAATATTTGAGTGACGAGAGCCTCTAACCTGGGTGGTTTGGGTTACAGAGTGGAATGATAGAAATAAAATACAGAGTGGATGTGGGATAACATTGGCTAAAGAACAGCAGTTCCTGAATACAGACTGTCCTCTTCTCACACACTTTAGAGTCGAGAAATAGTCAGCTCTGCCAAAAGTGACAGAGGCATTCCCCAAACCACCAGACTGTACGAAATCATGCAGTAAAAACCAGAGAGCTTATGGCGCAAAGGGTGCTAGGAGCAAAATGCTCAAAAACTTTATCAGTGGTACCTTTAAAAAAAAGATAGGAAACTAATGTTAGCATGGTTTTACACTCCTTAAATGATAAATACAGAAGTACATAAGAAATATGGCACTTTACCTTCCCAAAGTTCTAAACTTTGCTGTCAGAAGTGGTTGTCAGAAAGACCGAAGCTTGTGAATTACTGTCAAGTGGTGGAGGAAGGATTATCTGGATGGGTGAGTCGTAGCTGGAGACGTGGAGGTGCGTAACTCATTAAATACACAGTGAACTTTAGGCCACTGGTGGGTGTTCAAAGTGTGCAAATGTGTACATTTTATGAATTTCTGTATAGCTTGCTTTAGCAGAGTGCAGTTGCCTGCATTCACTTAGGACTTCTTGCTGATGAAACTGCGCAAATCCGATGCAGACTTTGTATTCAGATTGTTCCCTGATATATCAATATTAATTGCATTTAAATAAATCTGCTTGTTACAAAACAAGCATTGTAGCAGAACTGAGCAGCCTAATGCATTTAAACTTCGCTAAGCATATTTTGGGTTTCTGTGGTGGCACAATGGTGAAGAATCTGCCTGCCAGTGCAGGAGGTGTGGGTTCAATCCCTTTGCTGGGAAGATCCTTGGAGGAAGAAATAACCAACTTCAGTATTCTTGCCTGGGAGATCCCATGGATAGAGGAGCCTGGCGGGCTACAGTCCGTGGGGTCACAGAGAGTCAGACATGACTGAGCAGGCACGCACAAGCATGTTTCACCTATGTGCTATCTGTATGCTAACAGCTTCCCTGGTGGCTAAGATGGTAAAGAATTTGCCTGCAAGGAGGGAGACCTGGGTTCCATCCCCAGGTCAGGAAGATCCCCTGGAAGAGGGAAAGACTACCCACTCCAGTATTCTTGCCTGGAAAATTCCATGGACAGAGGAGCCTGGTGAGCTACAGCCCATGGGCCTGTAAGGAGTTGGACACGACTGAGTGACTAACACATATACTAACAGCACAAACACCTTTCCTCCTTTGATCTGCTTTTTCAAAGTCTGATGCAGGTGAGGAATCCTCCCTAAGGTATTCTCTGAATTGAGCTGACTTAACACCTTTTTATATTGGCACATATTTGTACATTTATATTGGCACAAATTTGTACATTTGCCCATTTCCAGAAAGTGTCAGTTTTAGAAATGACTTAAGACAGAAGTTGGTAGTAAAGAGGGGAAAAAAAGCAACCAAACGACTGAGTAGCTCTCAGCAGAAGACAGCACAGGCACTTCTTAGGTGAAATTAAGCCTTTTCTAGCCCTGGTAGGATTTTGCACAGAGAAAGAGAAGTCTGAACAGTGTTTTACGACAATGTGAAAATGATTCCTCTGCAGCAGTCCCTTGGGTGAGTGAGACCTATGTCAGGGCCTCAAATAATATGAAGGTGCATTTCTGCAGAAGTCCTTCAAAAGCAAAATGATATGATCTGACCAGGCAGCATTTGGAGATTTGGTAAAGAAATTTGCCCTAGAAACTCAAAACCCTTTTCCTTTGCCTTGTCACTTCTCTAAAAATGTATTGTTCTTTTGTTAAGATTCTGTATCAGCCCAAGTTCTAGCCATCTGTTGAGTTACTCATCACTGGCTACTTTCTTATGTATCATGATCACCCTGAGTAAAATAAGAGCAAGGATAGGGTAAAGCTTACCCTTTCCTCCCAAAGAGGCTGTTGTATAGAAATGTTTGCACTTCATGAGTGCTATCTAAGTATTTGTTGAATGTGAAAAGAAGATACTCCTTCCAGGGTGAAACACAGGGCTAAGAGTTGGAAAAGTGTCGCTTAAGAGGTTGTTCAGTCACTAAATCCGACTCTGTGACTTCATGAACTGCAACACGTTAGGCTTCACTGTCCTTCACTCTCTCCTGGAGTTTGCTCAAGCCCACATCCACTGAGTCAGTGATACTATCTCATCCTCTGCTGCCCTCCTCTCCTCTTGCCTTCAGTCTTTGCCAGCATCGGGGTCTTTTCCAATGAGTCAGTTCTTCACATCAGGTGGCCAAAGTATTGGAGTTTCAGCTTCAGCATCAGTCTTTCCAGTGAATGTTCAGGGTTGATTTCCTTTAGGATTGACTGGTTTGATCTCCTTACTGCCCACATAAAAGGCAGAAAAGATGTTTGCCTCTCTGTGGCTTCGATTAAGCCTTACTTTGCAGGCTTGGGCCTGCGGGTGAAAGAATGCCGGGCAGGGCACCATTCATATCCCCCTGCTTTATGCTCTTCTTTCCAGAGTCCTTGCCAGGTCGAGCCCTGGTCCTGGTGGGAGAAAAGTCAGCCAAGGAGCAGGGGCTTTTGTTCCTCAGCTTCTCTGTGTGTATAGAGTATATTCCAAGATGAGAAAAGTGACATTTGGATTACTGTTACTGTTTTGTTTCTTAACTTGATTTTAGAAACAGCTTTTGTTGTTGTTGTTGTTTTTTGGGCTATGACAATTATAATTACCAAAAGAAGTTGGGTATTTGAACATTACTTAGTACCTCAAGTTACTTTGTGTCAAGAAACAGTTACATTTGGTAGAGTAAAAGCTCTGTGTTCTGAAATTTTCTGCATTTGAAATACTTCAAAGTGCATATATATTTTAGTGTGTGATGAAAGTCACCAACTGCAGTTTCTTAGCAAAGACAAGTCCTTATGCCCAAATAATGTCCTTCCTAATTCTTTTGGTGGTTGAAGCGTCATTTCTCTTATCAAAAGACAGTTGGAGTGACTTCCTATTTCAGCCCTGACATGTAAAGAGCTGGCAGGTCATTACCCTGGTTTTCACAACAAGAAGAACCCTGAGAAAACTGAAAATCAGTGACTTTTTCTTAGATCTGTCAGAATTGAGGTCACAGGGCAAACTGTCACCCCCAAATCTGGAGATAAAGTCTCATTTTGAGAATTGCAGCTAAGCTTGTGCACACAGTGGAAGTATCTTTGTTGTTGTTCAGTCGTCCAGTCGTGTCCAACTCTCTGCAACCCCATGGATTGCAGCACGCCAGGTCCCCCTGTCCCTCACCATCTCCCAAAGTTGGCCCAAGTTCATGTTCATTGCATCAGTGATGCCATCCAGCCATCTCGTCCTCTGATGCCCACTTCTCCTTATCCGCAGTGCAGGAGTTCAATCTCTGGGTTGGGAAGATCCCCTGGAGATGGGAATGGCTACCCCACTACAGAATTCTTGCCTGGAGAATTCATGTGGTACAGCTTTTAGTGGGCTTCCCTGGTGGCTCAGATGGTGGAAGTACCATACCTAGTGATGAGTAGCTCAAGAGTTGGTTAGAACTTGGGCTTATACAGCATCCTAGCAAAAGAACAATACATTTCTTTGAGAAGTGACAAGGCAAAGGAAAAGGGCTTTGAGTTTCTAGGGCAGCAAATGGTAGGAAGGCAAAAGGGTCAGGGAACTCATGGAAGATGAGGGCTAGTTGATGAAGTTTGCCATGCAGAATTTTTTGGGAGCCAATTTTAAGGTTGTCTCTGGTGATTAACTTTTGTCCTGCCTGGTAGAGGGGGAGGGGTACACATATTTATGTCCTGCTTTTAAGCAGACTGGGAAAGCAGAGAGCTTCAGTTGTATCTGTTTGTTCTTAATTATATTCAGCTCAAGATAATCCTTATGCCAAGTGGCCTGTTTGGGGTTGCACCTCTCCTGCCCTACCTACAGCTTACCTAAAACCATGGCCACTGAGCAGTAGTAACTCACTGAAAAACTTACATGGTAGTTCTGACAAACCGCTAGAGTACAAGAATAGGCTCTCTTAAGAGTTAAAAACTCACAACTTTCATGCAGACAGACCTGATTCACAACTTCCTTTTAAGAACAAGGACTCTGGAGCCAGATTAACTTGATTAAAATCCCCACTCATCTGTAAAATGAAATAATACCTGCCGCATAAAGTTCAGAGGATTGAATGGGATATGCAGGATGACAAAACTGAGACAACTTAGTGATGAGTTTGATGTCGTTTGTTCATAGAGTGAAGGGACAGGGCGCCTTCCAAGCAGTGGAGCCTTATTCCTCGGAAATTTGGGGCCAGAGCAAGTTTTATGAGGGCTTCCCAGGTGGCATAGTGGTAAAGAACCTGCCTGCCAATGCAGGGGAGGCGGGAGATGTGGGTTCGATCTCTGGGTCAGGAAGATGCCCTGGAGTAGGAAATGACAACCCATGCCAGTATCGTTGCCTGGAAAATTCCATGGTCAGAGGAGACTGGTGGGCTATAGTCTATGGAGTCGCAAAGTGCTGGACATGACTGAGCACACACACGTGTATACACATGAGTTTTACAGAATGTTAGAAGAGGCAAGGAAGAAGCTGCATGGTTGGCTAGGGGGTAGGGAATGGTTTCCTTTTGAGGCGAGCAGGACCTGTTTTTTCAAAAGAGTAAGGTGACCTGACTAAAGCTGATCTGGAGGACTGTGCTTGGCGTTAGGTTTCCTGGGCAGCGAGGCTGTTCCCATAAGAGCAGGCTGACTTGGGTTTAGGTTTGTGGCATGAGCCAGACGTTTGAGGCAGCCTTCATTACGTGGGTCCTGATCTATGAATTAACTTTGTCAGGTAATCGTGCACGTGTAAAGCTTGAGAACAGTGCTGCCAAGGATGAGCTCCTACTACATAGGAGTGTAACTCTAGTCAAAGTTTTTTGACTTTTGTGTTTGACCCGTGTTGAGGAAAACTTAAACTCCATAACAAATGGGTATCTCTGTTTAAGTCGCTGAAACACGAGCTGAGATTGAATGTGTTGACTGTGTGCTTGACATCATTCCTTAGAATGAACACTTGGTGTTTTAGGCCACTGAATCCTTGCAGGAATTCCAGGATCAGGTTTGTTGTTCAGTCACCCAGTTGTGTCCAACTCTTTGCAACCCCATGGACCACAGCATGCCAGGCCTCCCTGTTCCTCACCATCTCCCGAAGTTTGCCCAAGTTCATGTCCATTGCATCAGTAGTAACATCCAGCCATCTCATCCTCTGACACCCTCTTTTCCTCCTGCCTTCAATCTTTTCCCAGCATCAGGGTCTTTTCTAATGAGTCAGCTCTTTGCATCAGGTGACCAAAATACTGGAGCTTCAGCCTCAGCATCAGTCTTTCCAATGAATATTTAGGATTAATTTCCTTTAAGATCGACTGGTTTGATCTCCCTGCTGTCCAAGAGACTTGGACAGGATCAGGTTTAGCTATTATTATGATTATTCCATTTTCATAGCAGGAAACAGGGGCTTAGGTTAAGTGACTTGCACAGCTTCACACAGCTCTTAAGAATAAAGCCAGGCACTGGGACCAGTTTAGACTCCAGAATATGTGCTCTCAAGCCCCGAGGTGTCCTGAAACCACAGTGTGGTGGAGATGATAAAGCCTCTGGTGACATCCCGTTGGCACAGGCGGACCGTACACGTGGAAGGCATCGTGGGAGATTTCATGAATGCTGAGATGGCTGAGGGGTCTGACGTTAAGGATGCATCTCAGGAGAGGGGCTCTGAAGGTTGGGGCAGAATTGAACGGGTTGGGAGGAGTGGCAGGGAGTGTGTCTCACATCAGGGTGTGATGCCCTCATCCCTGTGCCCTTGGTGTCCTCTGACAGACTTCCAGCCTTCAGTACCTGCGGTTCTTTACCTGAGTGTTTTCTGGGGCCCCTAACACCCACCTTTCCTGCTCTGACAAGCCACCAGTGACAGGGAGTTAAGGTAGAGTCCTAGCCCTTGGCATTAACACTGAGGTGTTATCTGTACCAGCTCCCAGAGTTCCTGGTGAGATAAAGCCCGGCACCCACAGTGATAGCCCACTTCACAATGCATCCATTTCAGTGGGTCTCATTATTGCCACGAGCAATACCTACTTTAAACTGGGTGGCCCTACCTTAGCTCTTTGGTGAGATCTTATTTTTCATACAAGCAAACCCTTGGCTAAATGGAAATATTTAAACTTTCACCCTTTTCTCACTTATTACTACCTAAAATAGTTCTGGTTGAATTTTATGCTATCTAAGGAGAGATTGAGCTAAAAATGAAACATTGTTTTAGCCTTTTTTTTTTTTAGAACCTACAAGAATTCTCTTAAACTTGAGTTTACCACCAAGAAACAAGTTATGTGGAAGCAAAGTAGCTGATATCTTATTTCAGGGTTTCTGTTGAGTTAAAAAATGATGGACTGTGCATCAGAAGTTTGAGCTGTTTCCTGGTCTGCCTCTAGATCACAACCTAAAATTCCAAAAGATTTTTATTTAACCCCATATAGCCAATCCAGGGATTTCTTACGTGCTGTGGAAATGTGCTGCTGATAAGTGCTCAGTCGTGTCCGACTCTTTGCAACCCCATGGACTGTGGCCTTGCAGGCTCCTCTGTCCATGGGATTTCCCAGGTAAGAATACTGCGGTGGGTTGCCATTTCCTTCTCCAGGGGATCTTCCCAAGCCAGGGTCTGAACCCAGGTCTCTCGCGTCTCCTGCACTGGCAGATGGATTCTCTGCCACTAGTACTACCTGGGAAACCCGTGGAAATGTGGGCATTTACTTTTTGAGTGATGGACAGGACCATGGCGGTCTCTCAGAAGCGTAGACAGTAGCGGCAAGGGTTGCATTTGTGAGAGGCAGAAGGTTGAAGGGCTTGCCAGATAAACAAGCACTGTCTGGTGTGATGAGCTGATTTTGAGTTCTAGGAGTCCAGCTTAAGAGCACTGTCATCTTGGTCTCTTTAAATGAGAAAGAAATGGAATTTCTCTCTCTGAAGCTTTCTCACCAAAACTGCTGAAAGGATTTCCATTAAACTGGGAAGTTATGTTCTGAATACTCAGACTTAAAAGCTGTGGATGTATGTAAAATTCACTTTGGTGACCTCTGGTGGTGAGAGAGCCCCATAGGACTGCCCATCTGTGGAGATGGCCATAATTATTTAGCACCTTGGACAGAGGAATTTAATATCCCCACAAAGTCTCAAGGGCAGAAGCTTCATTGCGCTCCTTCTCATCTGGGCAGCTGTACAGAGCAGGCTTCAGAATGACTAGTAAGACAGTAAAGTGACTTTTTTTTTTGGCCAGTGCTGGGTAGACCAGCTGGTAGATAACATGAAACTAACTTTGTCTTCCCCAGATTGTGAGACTTAAGTGAAATAATGCAAGTATACTTAACTATTTTTTAAACTACAAATAGCTGCATAAATATTAGTTATTATTGAGAACTCAAGTCGTGTCCAATTCTTTGCGACCCCATAGACTGTAGCCTACCAGGCTCCTCCCTCCATGGGATTCTCCAGGCAAGAGTACTGGAGTGGGTTGCCATTTTCCTTCTCCAGGGGTTCTTCCCGACCCAGGGATTGAACCTGGGTCTCCCACATTCCAGGCAGATGCTTTAACCTCTGAGCCACCAGGGACTCCATTATTGAGAACAGTATACAAATACTATAGGACTGACTGCTGCTGCTGCTAAGTCGCTTCAGCCGTGTCCGACTCTGTGTGACCCCAGAGATGGCAGCCCACCAGGCTCCCCCGTCCCTGAGATTCTCCAGGCAGGAACACTGGAGCGGGTTGCCATTTCCTTCTCCAATGTGTGAAAGTGAAAAATGAAAGTGAAGTTGCTCAGTCGTGTCCGACCCTCAGAGACCCATGGACTGCAGCCTTCCAGGCTCCTCCATCCATGGGATTTTCCAGGCAAGAGTACTGGAGTGGGATGCCATTGCCTTCTCCAATTATAGGACTGAAATATAGGCTAAAATGCTTGAAGTTGATCTGATGATTATATCAGCTAATACTTACAAAGTCCTTAGTATATTTCAGGCCTTGTCGTACGTGTTTTACATATATTCACTCATCAACTACTCTATGAGATAGGTCTTATTATTCTTTAGTATCTGTTTTATAAGGGGTTCCCTGGTGACTCAGTGGTGGAGAATCCGTGTGCCAATGCAGGAGACATGGATTCAATCCCTGGGTCGAGAAGATCCCTTGGAGAAGGAAATGGCAACCCCCTCCAATATTCTTGCCTGGGAAATCCGATGGACAGAGCCTGGCAGGCTACAGTCCACAAGAAGTTGGACACAACTTAACAACAAGTTCGTACAAATGACAACAAGATCATACAATTCCAAACAACAGTTTAGTCAGAATTTGAACCCAAGCCATTAAGCTTCAGAGTCTACTCTCTTAACTATGATACTATTCAGTCTTATTACAATGATGAAGTAGAGAAAGCTGATCTAGGTAAGAAAACATGACAGATTGGGGGCAGGGATTAACGTGATGACATTGGATTTTAAGCAAATCGAGTCAGGCATAACTTAAGTAAGACTGGGGGAGGAGCATCAGGTGATAAGGGTCTGACCTTTGGTTGGGTGTGTCACTACGCATATGACCTTATTAATGGCTGCTTCCTTGTCTGGAACATTCTTTAACTTCTATCTCATCTTAGTGGTCTTAAATCCTAACTCCCCAGAGGTCATCTGTTTTGCCTTCCACATGGATGGCATTGATATTAGTACTTAAGACGGCCTTGTAAAAGACAGCTGGACCTAGTTCCAGTAAGGTATGGGAAATTTTGTATTTGTTTTCACTTAGAGAGATGGTATATGAGGGGGAGAAGGAAAGAGGAGCTCTCATGTGTTAAAAACTAGGTCTTGTGTCTTTGAGCTAGGTCTGGCAGCTGAAAATCAGAAAGATTTAGCCCATTGGTATCTGAGAGAGAGTTTAATGGTTGTCTCTAGCTGGGTAAGAGTTTCTTACATAGTTATGAAGATGAAGTGTACGAGACTGGAGAACAATTGGGTACATGGAGATGTCAGCAGTCTTCAAAGGGGGAGTGTTCACAATTCCCAGTTTCTTCTGGACCAGAGTCGAAGCTGTAGATATTTCCATGAATAGACACTGGAGTGTAATTACTGAGTATCCCAGTATTCATGAAGACTAGATTCCAATTACCTTCTTCCTATAATTTGATTCCAGTTTTCATTGTTTATTCATGAAGTCGGTTTTCATTCGATTGTCCTCCTTTCTTTGTATCTCTCTGCCTCTAATGTGAAATAAGAAAACAGAATCCTACTCTGATTCTCGTTGATTTTTATCATTAACGTAGCTCATGAGGTCATGTAACAGATTTTGATCGCCAGAAACAATCTGTTGTTTATGTCATAAAATGTTGATGGTGCTCTGTCGCAGCTTCCACACTGGACCCCTGGAGCTCCCCGCTGACGCATCAGCTCAGGTAGATGGCGCATTCTGGACGCATCAGCTCAGGTAGAGGATGCATTCTGGTCGACTGAACACCATGCAGTGGTGTGAAGCCAGACCATCTGCTGTTACGCTTAATGTTTTAACTACCAAGTTTTAAAAGTATACTTCCTATGTTATTGATATAACTATGTATATTGTATTTAACAACGGTATCACATTTTAAGCTACGTAAGCTTTTTGAAATGCATTCATATATTTGAAAAGGGGAACAAATTACTTCACAAGTGTTTGGTTCATAAATTCTTATTTTCCACTAAATGCAAATACATGTTATACTGAAGCGTTTTTTTACTTTCAAAAATATTTTGAAAATCTGCCCTTTGTAACTGGACTTTCTTGGAGCTGATACCTTTAGGAAAAATAAAATTATGCTAAGATGTATTATAGGAAGAACAACAGATTGTATTATTGTTGTCTTGGAACAAAGCATTCTCATCATTGGCCCTATATTAACAGGTGGTAAAAACAGTCTCTTATGTTTGGATTAGAAAAGCCATGAATGAAAAGGTTGCTGAGAGTTGGTGGCAATGAGAAGAAATGATCCATTTCATTTCATTCTTAGAGAAAATAGACTATGCTGGCAGTGAGAGAGAGAGAGAAAAAATGCATCTAATTGTTTTGTGAATTCACTTGGGCGAATATCCAAGTCAGTGTGGTATTTGTGATGCTCTAATTTGTTGTTCAGCTCTTGTAATTTCAAAAGTGGAGGACGTTTTTATGTTTAGCATATCCAATCTGCTATTTCCATAGTTTTTTTGCTTTATTTGAATCGATAAATCACACTGACCCTCTGCATCTTTCAAAACAAGATTTTACAGTGTGTAGAGTTGAATGCCTTGGCCCCAGCCCGGCCCCTGCTACTGAAGTACATTCTCGTTCACTTTTATCACATCACATCACATCACAGGGGAAGAGATGGATGGTAGTGCTAAAATTCTTGCATTTTAACCAGAATGACTTTGTGGTTCCATCTTTTTTTCATCATCTTTCTTTTTTTTTCTGAAGCGTTTGTTAAACTGTTCCTTGAAGGGGGTATGGGAGGGAGGCTGAGGATAGGGACATGTTCATCTGTATGGTTACGTGTACCAGTGAACATGCATGTCTGTATTTTAAGCAATAAAAATTTAAGCATGTGCTCAACATCATTAGTTACTAGAGAAATGCAAGTCGGTACTGCTTCACACCCACTTAGGATGGCTGTAATAAAAAGGATGGATAAAAACAAGTGCTGTTGAGTATGTATGAGTATGGAGAAATTGGAGCTCCTTACATGAAGGGGAATGAAAAATGGCACAAAAATTTGGAAAACAGTCTAGCAGTTCCTCAAAAAGTTAAGCATAGAGTTACCATGCTAGGTCACTTCAGTCGTGTACGACTCTGTGAGATCCTGTGGACTGTTAGACCACCAGAATCCTCTGTCCATGGGATTCTTCAGGCAGGCAAGAATCCTGGAGTGGGTTGCCATACCCTCCTCCAGGGAATCTTCCCAACCCAGGGATCGAACCCACACCTCTTAAGTCTGCTGCAACCGCAGGCAGATTCTTTACCACTAGCGCCACCTGGGAAGCCCCAGAGTTAACCCAGCAATTCTCTTCCTAGGTATATGTTTAAGAGAACTGGAAAGATATGTTTCTACAAAGAAATTGTACGTGAATGTTCATAGCAGCAGTATTCTTTATAGCCAAAAAAGTGGGAGTAACCCAAATGTCCATCATAAATGGATAAAACAGTGTGGTTTGTCTATATAATAAAATATTGTTGGATCATGAAAAGGAACTCTTAAGTACTGATACTTCATACAGTGTAGATGAACCTTGAAAATAGTGTGCTAAGTAAAAGAAGCCAGACGCAAAAGGCCACATACTGTATGATTCTGTTTGTATGAAATGTTCAAAATAGGCAAATTCATTGAGGTGAAAAGTAGATTAGTGGTTGCCAGGTACTGGGTAGGTGGAGAGTTGAGGAGGTAAGTGGAGAGAGTTTCATTTGGATGGAACGAAAATATTCTGGAATTAGATGGTGGTGGTGATTGTGAAACCTTGTGAATATACACAACCCACTGAGATGTACAGTATAAGAGTAAAATTTATGGTGTGTGAATTATAGCTCAATTTTTAAAAATTAATGCTTAAGCATCTGGAAAGTCAGACATTAGCAAAATATTCAACCTGAGTGATAGCGGGCCTCTGATAAATACTTGCGAAGTGACTTGGACAAACATACATTCTTCTCTATGATTTCTTTTTTAGACGATATGCTTAAATATATATGGAACCTAAATGAAATTTTCCAAAGGCATGAAAATAGTAATAATGACATACCATTATTCTACCTCAAATATGTATTGATGATAATCCTTTTATTGATTCTTAAAGAAAAATCTCACACAATTTTAAAAGCTCTCAGTGAATAATTTTAAGATCTGTTGCACTTTTAATGACATCAAGGTGAAGTTGCTCAGTCGTGTCCGACTCTTTGCGACCCCGTGGACTGTAACCTACTAGGCTTCTCCGTCCATGTGATTCTCCAGGCAAGAATACTGGAGTGGATTGCCATTTCCTTCTCCAGGGGATCTTCCCGACACAGGGATTGAACCCGGGTCTCCTGCATTGGAGGCAGACGCTTTAACCTCTGAGCCACCGTCTAGTCCCCTTTAATGACATAGAAGGCTGTTTTCAGAATAGTGTTTGATTGCTCCTATTAGGACTGTAGTTTCTTTCTTGTGATATTAATTTGGTTACTATCAGATGCCAAATTGGGAATATAATTTATAACTGGTATGTATGTTTGCAGTTTAATAGCCTGACTTCTTGAACATTTAAACTGAAAAGTGAGATATAGTGTCACCAGGGTAAATGGTGATGATGAAATATTTCTTGCTTTTGTAAGTAGAATTGAGAATCACTGTACTTAGTTTCTTTTCCTTTTTCATAAAACTCCTTTCTTTCCCCCGTGAGACACGTTCAGTTCCCAGATTATAAATTCAGTTTCTTTTGTTTGTTCTAACCACTCAGTTTTTCTTATTACATACCTGTTTAATTTTTAATTTCTCATTGAAAGTAAATGCGGCTAATTTTCCTATCAATATTTTAAGAGGTCTTCCATTTCTCTCTGTCACAACCTTGATGTAGCGCTGTCTGGTGTGTATTACTACATAATTAAAATGCCATTATTTTATCAAATAGTTCTGGCAAAGCAACTTACTAATGCATTTTAAATGGAGCAGAAGTTTATTCCTGTAAAGTTGAGGTAAATGTTACAAACCACTATTCAGGAACTGAAAGTATTAAGTGGAATAATATGTATAGTGCTGTGAGGAAGGCTGCTGCAATTGTAGGAAAAATACTTAGGGATGAGTGTATCATAGGTATTCAGACCTTGTCAGTCAGTCTCATTTATTGTATAAGGTAGAGATATGTTTAACATGCTAATTTTGATTCATTGGACAAACACAACTTATATGAGTATATGAGTCACTGTGCTAGGCTCTGGGTATTCAGTGGTGGCTAAAACAGATAACTCTACCCTCTGCATTTATGCTGTGACCGTGAAGTTCCTTGGGTGGGATCACCTGAGTGGCTGGATCATAGATAAGGCAGAGACGAGTGTGAGATGAGCCCAGAGGGGCAGGCAGGGCACTGGTTATCACGAGCATGTAATTGTGGTCAAGAGTTTGGACTTCATCCAGCCTTTAACAATAAGCCTTTGTTGGCTTACTGCAGGGTATTCCAACTTCAGTTTTATAAAGATTACTCTGAGCAGTGGTGGAAAGTGGTTGGTGGGTATAAGAAGGAGAAGTAGAATTTGTTGTAATCCAGGCAAGCTATGATGGTAGTTTAGGTTAATGTAGTGGATCTAGGGGTAGAAAGAGGGAGATTGATAAAAAGTAGTTTGGAAGAATTAAAGTGTGGTGGTTGGGATTTGGGGATGAAGAGGGGAAAGTATATGTTGAGGATGTTATCAGCATCTCCAACATGAATAGCTAGGTAGGTGGGGATTCCGTGTCCTGAGATCTGGAACATGGGGGGAAGGCCAGACTTGGAAGGGACCTTCCAGTATTCAGGTTGGGACATGTTGAGTGTGAGGGAAAGTGTTTATAAGGCGAGGGCAAGGTTGGACCGAGGGCCCAACCTGCTCTTCCTTGAGCTGGTGTAACTGGTTATGGTCTGCGTACAGATTAGAATAAACAAGTCACTTTCAAAACCAAACACATTGCTCCAGTTTTCCAGCTCATCAGTCTTGCTTCTGTGCTGTCTCCCACAGCTTCAGTTCAGTCACTCAGTCGTGTCCGACGCTTCTCGACCTCATGGACTGCAGCACGCCAGGCCTCCCTGTCCATCACCAACTCCCAGAGTTTACTCAAACTCATGTCCATCGAGTCGGTGATGCTTTCCAACTATCTCATCCTCTGTTGTCCCCTTCTCCTTCTGCCTTCAGTCTTTCCCAGCATCAGGATCTTTTCCAGTGAGCCCATTCTTCGCATCAGGTGGCCAAAGTATTGGAGTTTCAGCTTCAGCATCAATCCTTCCAGTGAATATTCAGGACTGATTTCCTTTAGGATGGACTGCTTGGATCTCCTTGCAGTCCAAGGGACTCTCAAGAGTCTTCTCTAACACCACAGTTCAAAAGCATCAATTCTTGGGGGCTCAGCTTTCTTTATAGTCCAACTCTCACATCCGTACATGAATACTGAAAAAACCACAGCTTTGACTAATTGGACCTTTGTAGACAAAGTGATGTCTCTGCTTTTTAATATGCTGTCTAGGTTGGTCATAGCTTTTCTTCCAAGGAGCAAGCAAGCGGCTTTTAATTTCTTGGCTGCAGTCACCATCTGCAGTGATTTTAAAGGCCAAGAAAATAAAGTCTCTCACTGTTTCCATTGTTTCCCCGCCTATTTGCCATGAAGTGATGGGACTGAATGCCATGATATTAGTTTTCTGTGAAAAAGCTAACTTTTTCACTCTCCTCTTTTACTTTCATCAGAGGCTCTTTAGTTCTTCACTTTCTGCCATAAGGATGGTGTCATCTGCTTATCTGAGGTTATTGATATTTCTCCCTGCAATCTTGATCTAGCTTGTGATTCATCCAGCCCAGCATTTCGCATGATGTACTCTGCGTATAAGTTAAATAAGCTTAGCTTAGCTCTCTAGAAATTTCCTGTATATTGATGTACAGGACAATATTCATCTTATGTAAGTGCCACTTGTGATCTGTTGTCTTTGGTGTTCTTAGAACTGTGCCTGCCTGACCCACAAGGTCAAATTACATATTTGATCTCCACATGAACTAGCTGGATTTTCTGTTACCTTGTTACAAACAGGCTACACCCCTCACCTTGGATGTCTGACTTGGTATAACTTACAAGAAAGGAAACTGGGCCACAGATCTGATGTGAAACAATACTTGGCTTGATCTTGGCTACTTAAAAGACTTGGATTGATCTTGGTTACTTAAAACTCAAAACTTTATGTTCTATTGGCCTTTGTGAAAGCAGAGCCTGACACATATTATGCACTTCTCACATTGGTAATGATTTTATCTGCCTTTGCACTGTTAAGCATAGCATGTCGTTTTATTCATCCTGTGATTTTTTTGCAGCCAGTGTTTTTATTTCCTTCAACAAATAGAAATGGGCCATTTAGGGACTGAGATTGCTAGGGTTTTGGTCTTTGCTGTGCCTCTGGTGCCTGGCACAGGGGCTGGCATGCAATCAGCACTTTTTACTTATTAAATAAATTAGTGATTGAAGATATGGCTGAATGGTCATTCTGTGAGAGCACAGTATCAGGCAGATTTTATTCTTCCTAGAAGGTTATGTCTCTGAAATCTGAGAAATAAAGGCTGTAAAATAAAAGGTTGGGAACCATCCTGATAAAAAGCATTATAGAAACCATGAGAGTGGAATTCCATGAGTGTATGCAAAATAGAGTGTAAGAATGGAGGGAAACTGGAAAGCAAAGAAAGGGGGATTGGAAGGAGTCAGGAGACCTACAGGAGAGCCCAGGGGAGCAGGAGCAGCCACCAGTGGGGAGACAGAGGTGAGAAGGGAGGAGAACAAGAAGGGGCCTTCGGGTCTGAGCAGAAGTCAAGCAAGTGTAACGCGAGCCTGGGTGCACAGCGTAAGAGAGGCTTGGGGAAATACCACTATCTTTTTGTTTGTACTCTTCACCTCTAGTAATTCCAGTTGAGAGGAATTTGCTTTTCTTTTATGTCTTTGCTTTTCTTAAGCAAAGACATAATTACTTTTGGTTTTCTGCTGTGTATATGCCTGGTATCATAGGACACTGTACTAATACTGAAGGGTTTATTTTGTGATTTCTTTTAAGCCGATTACTTAATGACCATGGCCATATTTTTCCATTACTCCCATTACAAGTAATGATGTTCGATATATATACATAAAACTATTTAGGGGAATTGCAAACTTGTCACAATAGTTGGAGATTTGAAAATCAACATGAAGGTCAATGGGAAAAATATAGACTATTTCTCCAAAATTATCTGGGAGCTTTTTAATTTTATTAAATTCTCTAGTTTATAAGATTGCTACAAAGCTATAATGATAAGCCCTGGCATTAAAGAAATTTGAGTGCTAATAATAGGGATACACATATGACATACACATATATGTATAATTTTTTCTTTTGGGTGTGATGTTAATAAGAATCTATATGGGGGGTGGGTTGGGAAGTACATTTGAGTCTTATTAGAATGCTGTCATTTGTGAAAGCTTTTTCTCTTTAGTGAGATTACTTTATTGTAATGAAAAGTTGTTATTTAGTTGCTCAGTCGTGTCCAACTCTTTAGCAACCCCATGGACTGTAGCCCACCAGCCTCTTCTGTCCATGGAATTCTCTAGGAAACAATACTTCAGTGGATTGCCATTTCCCTCTCCAGGGGATCTTCCTGACCTAGGGATCAAACCCACGTCTCCTACATTGGCAACTGGATTCTTTACCCTTGAGCCACCTGGGAAGCCCCAGTGAAAAAGTACCTACCATTTATTCAGCACCTATTTTGTTCTAGACATGTTACAGTGATCCTGGGAAGGAGGTATTATTACTAATTTAAAGTGAAGTAACTGAAGTTTAAGTAGTTTGCCCAATGTCTCAGGTCTAGTAAGTAGGAGAGTCTAGCCATTTTTTAAATCCAAAGCTATGCACTTTCCAGTGTGCTGTCTGAATGAAAATCTTTAGCGTATCAGAGTGAGGTATGTATTTGATTGGAAGACAAGAAAGCTCAGAAAAAGGGAAATCAGGCAAATCAGAAAACCACTAGATGAGAACTCTTTCAGCATCCTTTCCCCTAATCTGCCTGTTTACCCATATCTATACCTGACATTTGTCTTCTTACTTGTTGTGGTGGACAAGGCTGTTCCTCTCAGGACCTCATTCCTTTTTTTTAATCTCTTGCATTTTTAATCTGTGCCCCTTTCTTTACTAGCTTCCTCCCAAAAGCATAACCCAGACTCTTTCCAAAGCAAAGTCCTTTGGTATTGTTTAGTCACTGCTGGGTAACAAACCACCCCAAAACTTAGTGAAATTAATTTAAAATACTTACTGGGCTTCCCTGGTGGTTCTGTGGTAAAGAATCCACCTGTCAATCCAGGAGACATGGATTTGATCCGTGGTCCGGGAGGACCCCACATGCCACAGAGCAGCCAGGCCCGAGCACTACAATTGCTGAGCCTGCTCTCTGGAGCCCGGGAGCTGCATCTCCCGAAGCCCACACACGCTGGAGCCTGTGCTCCGCAATAAGGAAAGCCACCACACTGGGTACTGGGCACTGAAGGTAGAGAGTAGACCCTGCTCACCACAGCTGGAGAAAAGCCTGCCCAGCAAAGACCAAGCACAGCCGAAAATAAGCAAATAAAAAACTTGAAATATCTTAATATGGATAAAAGCTATCATTTGTTCAGCTCACTGTTTGGTGAGTCAGCAAATTAGTCTGGGCTCAATTGGATATGTGTTTTAGTAGTTCAGTCATGTCCGACCCTTTGCGACCCTATGGACTGTAGCCTACAAAGCTCCTCTGTCCATGGGGATTCTCCAGGCAAGAAGACTGGAGTGGGTTGCCATGCCCTCCTCCAGGAGATAGTCCCGACCCAGAGACTGAACCCAGGTCTCCACGTTGCAGGTGGATTCTTTATCATCTGAACCACCAGGGAAGCCCAAGAATACTGGTGTGGATAGCCCTTCTCCAGGAGATTTTCCCAACCCAGGAATTAAACTGGGGTCTCCTGCATTGTAGGTGGATTCTTTACCAGCTGAGCTACCAGGGAAGCCCCCAGTTGGATTTACTTATTCATTTTTGGTCAGTTCAACAGGTCTGTTTCTGAGCTGGTCAGTGGCTGCGGCCATCAGGTGACTAGAGCACATGTCTTCCATCCTCCAGCAGGCTAGCCCGGACTTGTGTGCATGGTTGCATGGGAGGGTTCCAAAAGAGAGTGGAAGTCTGCAAATCACCTTGAAGCCTAGATTCAGAACTAGTGCCCTTTGCTCTTCATTCTGTCAACAAAAGTAGGTCACAAGGTCAGCCCAGGGCATGGAGAAGTAGACCAGTGAACAGGGTACTCTTTCCTCACTGGTGAATCCAGTTTACCCTTCAAGACTATAACCACGTCAGGCTGAGTCACGGCCTTGGGTCGCAGCTTCCTCTGTCCCTGCATTTAAAACACTGTGTGGCTGCTGTTGGTTTACTTCTTAGTAGAAAATGAGTTCCTTAAAGACAGTGACCGTGTTTCAGTCCAGGATTTGGCACATAGTGGAACATTTAAAAGAGGAAATTTTTGTGAAAATAAAGCATTCTAGCAGTTAACATCTGGCAAAACGGATTAGAAGATGATATATGTTTGCGTTTTAAGACTTGCCAGTGTCGAACAACTTTGGGGCAGACTCTAATATATCAATATCGAAATTTCTTTAAAATTAGCATTCTGAGAAGAAATCACTAAGAAGCTGTGTACTGTCTTTGTCTTTTTGTTAGGTTATAAGTTTTTTTATACAGGAGGCAAGTCACATTCTTAGGGCATGTTTGTCAGAAAAAGCATACCCAGCCATTCACTGGCCCACTGGGATTTGTGATAACATTTCTCCTTTAGGATGTACAATGAGGAGAGACAGCAGCTGGTGTCCTGGGAGTTGCTCTGGACGACATGGAATATAAATGTTTCCATTAAATGGGAGATGAGATCTATGTAACATAAGCTCATCTTTCTGTGAGCATGTCTTATCAATGCCCTAATTCTTAATTGGTGGATTTTCATGTGCATTTTTTTTTTATTGTGTTTTAGATTCAGCTGCCTGTGTATTCCCCAAACCTGACCACATCTTCCTATCTCCGGCTTGCTATCTCACCATGCATCGGAGATCAAGAGGAGTTAACGTCGGGCTGCTTCTGCTCCTTTCTCAAATCTTCCAGGTCGGGATCAGCAATGTTCCACCTGTCACCCTGGCAACGTTGGCTGTCAACATCTGGCTCTTCCTGAATCCCCTGAAGCCGCTGCTTAGCTCCTGCCTCAGCGTGGAGAAGTGCTACCAGCAGAAGGACTGGCAGCGCCTGCTGCTTTCCCCTGTCCACCACGTGGATGACTGGCACTTGTATTTCAACATGGTGTCCATGCTGTGGAAAGGAATTCATCTGGAGAGAAGACTGGGGAGTAGGTGGTTCGCCTACGTCATCGTCACGTTCTCCCTCCTCACTGGGGTTGTGTACCTGTTTTTGGAATTTGCTCTGGCAGAATTTCTAAATGAGCCTGACTTCAAAAGGAATTGTGCTATTGGTTTCTCAGGTAAGGCAGACACACTTCTAGAGATAGCCTGCCTGAAGACAATAAGGGAGGTGCAGCGCTTGTTGTTTTATGAAGCGGGGGTCCCAGCTGGTGAGGGAACTGAGATCTGAGTGGCCAAGGACTGCTGGGGCTTGGATTTTGGAGAAGAGGCTGATTGGAGCACTGAAGAGTCATCGATGTTGCTGTTTCCCATCACGCTGCATTATTCATTCTTGGACAGTGTTGACTATGGTCTGCCCACAAGTGGTTTTGCAGGAAATAGGATTTTGGAAATATGCCCTGGCTCCATTGTGATGGGGCCAGAGAGAGAGATGCACTGGTGTATTTGTGCTAGGGAGTTCTCTAAAAAGATCAGCAGCCTCTCAATAAGGCCATTAAAATAAAGGTACCACACCCTATGATGGCACCTCCTTACCGTGATATTCTCTACACGTGTGTGTGCACTCAGTCAGGTCTGACTCTTTGTGACCCCATGGGCTGTAGCCCACCAGCCTCCTCTGTCTGTGGGATTTCCAGGCAAGAATACCGGAGCAGGTTGCCATTTCTATCTCCAAGGGATCTTTCCGACCCAGGGATTGAACCTGAGTCTCTTGCATCTCCTGCTTTGGCAGCTGGATCCTTTACCACTGTGCCACTTGGGAAGCCCAGTCTCTATGCACAATTTATGCTATTTAATTAATGTAACAGGTCCATAGGCGGGTGGCCTTGTGTTGATTTTCTAAGTTAGGAAGCTAAGGCACAGAGAAATCAGTCATGGTTATACACCTCGTAAGTGATGGAGCTGGGATCTGAACCTAGTCTCCATGACTTTAACCACGTGTTACGTTGCCTCTCACTGTTGCCCCTCACTAGTTCTTTTCTTAAATTTTTCTTGTAGGACTGAATTCCATCGGACTTAAAACAGATCTTCTAAAAATTAGAATGTGAAGGGTAAGAGGGAAATTGTCCTGAAACAGAAGGAAAACAAACCCTTCCCTCTCCTTTCCCTGCTGTCCTTTCCCCTTTCCTCTAAGATACATCTTATCTAATTGTGTGAGAAGAAAGGAAATATGCCCTGCCTTCAATATATCTTTCCATAGGAGTTAGAAAAAAACACATTAATGGTGTTTTTTCAAATTGAGTTAAAAATCACATCGCAGCATACAATTAATGATTTTGAAGTTTGAATTCAGTCGCATTTAGTACCATTACTAGTGTGTTATTCCCATTTTATATGTTATGTATTTAGTAGCATACTCAAAGGAGAAGGCAATGGCACCCCGCTCCAATACTCTTGCCTGGAAAATCCCATGGGCAGAGGAGCCTGGAGGGCTGCAGTCCATGGGGTCTCGAATTCCGACAGGACTGCGCGACTTCACTTTCACTCTTCACTTTCCTGCATTGGAGAAGGAAATGGCAACCCACTCCAGTGTTCTTGCCTGGAGAATCCCAGGGACGGAGGAGCCTGGTAGGCTGCCGACTATGGGGTCGCACAGTCGGACACGACTGAAGCGACTTAGCAGTAGCAGCAGCAGCATACTCAAAGTCAGTATGAACTTCTGTTAAGAAACACTGAAGGAGATTTCCCTGGTGGTCCAGTGCTTAAGGCTCCGGGATGCCATTGTAGGGGTTGAGGGTGTGATCCCTGGTTAGATTACTAAAGTCCTACATGCTTTTCGGTGCAGCCACAAGATCAAAGAAAAGAAAAAAAAAGGGAAGAAACCTCGAAGGAATGGCTACCTTGAGGATTATCTTTCTGCCAAATGTTGGGTTGACTTGTTATAAGGAATAGAGTATGTTTCAAAGCCAAGAGTTAGATCTAGTCAGATAATCATTTTCACTTCAGTTACATTTTTTTTTGCCAGTGTTGGTCATCTCTGCATTTGGATTGCTGATATTTGTATGCTTTTTATTCTCTTTTAGGAGTTTTGTTTGCTTTGAAAGTTCTGAACAACCATTGTTGCCCTGGAGGCTTTGTCAACGTTTTGGGCTTTCCTGTATCCAACAGATTTGCTTGTTGGGTGGAACTCTTGGCTATTCATTTCATCTCGCCAGGGTGAGTGTTTACTCTTAGAGAATGCAAATGAAGGACCTGATATTCCATGGAGAAAGAATTTGTAGTAATAATAAGGTAACCGGTTCTCTTTTACAGTGAGTGAAGTTTGTTCTTTAAGGACAGAATACAGTTAGTGGTTTTATGTCAGATATTCCTGTGTTTGATTCCCGTCAGCTACTGAGCTGTGTGATTTTGATGTACTTGTCTTATGTGAGTTTCCATTTTCTCACCTTTTAAGTAGAACCTGGTACACAGCTTAGGGGGTTAATATTAACCAGCCTGTCAATGAGTTAATTCTAATAATGATAATTCAGAGAGGCAGCTAGAAACCATATAATTTTAAAGATAAAAAATAAAATGATATTTTAGAGGACTAATGCTTTTAAGCCACTTTAGTTTTGAATTGTCTTGGTGAGTTGATGATAAGCAGAAGATTTTACCCACAGTCTTGATATATGAACTGGATCAACTCTGAACTGTTTTGGGTGAATTGAAGCACAGGACCCCATTCCCTTTGATTCACCTCCATGTCACTGTGGCTGTGTCAGAAGCATCTCTGGAACCCTGGAGCTCCAGGGAACACAGTTTGGGAATCCCTGACATCTGTAACTTTTCCTCTACAGATGAGGACAAGGAAATTCAGAAGGCTTGGAGACTCATTGAACAGCTGGTGGTAGATACCAGGCTAGTTAGGATTCCGGCCTGATTCCTGGTCTGAATGTTCCCAGGGGAGTGGGGATGGAGTTGGGGGTTGCTTTTCCACTTTGATTCTTTTTTCTACTTTCTCTTCAGAAAAAGGAGTGAATTGTTTTTTTATTTCCCTACCTTGATTCTTTTCTCTACTTTCTCTTCAGAAAAAGGAATGAATTGTTTTTTTATTTCCCTACCTCTTCCACCAGCTGCACTTCTCTTAATCTGTGTAATGCACCTGGAAGCCCATGGTTTGCACATCTATTTTTAAACTCTGGGGACCTGGAAGCTGTTTGGAGAAGGGAGAGATTCAGGAGGGTTCAGAAAGAAGTATGGATATTTTTTGGCTGCTTTTCTTTTCAGTAAGGAGCTCTTTTGATTTGCTTTTGGTTTTGTGACTATGTTGGGTGTCGTGTACTTTATTTGAGAGTGTTCTCCTTGGGCTGCGTGTCAGGCCAGTAACCTTGAGTCCTTCTTTAATGCTAATTTCCCATTCCGTCAGGGCAGCCTTCGCCAGCTGGTCTGTAAAAGGCAGTGGTGTGGCCACTGAACTCCACTCATTTGCAACTGTATTGTTATCTTGTGACAGTTCCACCAAGAAAGCCTAACAAAATCTTCAAAGTTTTCTTTGAAAAAGGGTCTAGTAATGTGTGTCCCATATCTGAACAGCCCTCTCTATACCTTGTCACTCACAGCTCCCTGACTTGCTCAATGTGACTCAGTTCTCTGTATAGACCAGAGACTCTTGTGTGTGAGGGCAACACCCAACATTCATATGAAAATCACTCCCTCTGGTACTTGAACTTTTATTCTATAATGAATCCATTGAAGAGCTGTGCCTTTAATAGTCTCATGCAACTATTGCTTAAGACTCTCATCATGCATTTTTATTTTTTAGTAATACCACCTCCGCCTCTCCCACCCCCCCATTCCTTTTACATAGAAAAGGCATGGTTGCATTTTTATGTAATATCCTTATTCTGCATGGAGGGACCTGATATTCTGAGCCTGGGAATCAAATGGAATTTCCTTTGAAGTTTGAAAGATTAAATCTTTTGGTTTTTGAAGATTTGACTACTTTGAATGATAAACTGATGATATCCAAGCATCTCCTTATGTGTGTGTCCCATAGAGAAGGAGCTGAGCACTGGTCCAGGAAACCTAAGGAGGGAGTGCTTCTTTGAGATGGATCTTGGAAGAATGGGAGAAACCAGAGCTCTGTTGTTCCGCATTGTTATTCTCCTGGTGGTTGTCAGTTAGAATTTTCATTGGGAAAACATTGTAAATCTTTAGAACAAAGCCTGCTTTATTGATGGACTTAATGAGCTGCCCTTTGGGAGGGGAAAAAAAAATCTGCCAAGCAAACATTTATGGCCCTCTGTGTTTTATGAAATCCACAGAATTAGTAATTTCCCCCAGTTAGGGAGTTTTATGGAGGGAAGCCACTTCAGACAGTCAGCCCTGTGAGGGGTATGGACCTGCACAGCAGGGAGAAGTAAACACTCTCTTTGCTGGGCCTTTTACTCTTGATGCCAAAAGCTCAGCTTCTCTGTACACCAACGCTGAATCAAATTTCGGAGACAGTTTTGGGTGAAGTAGAAAAGGATAGTTTTGTTGCTTTGCCAGTGAAAGGGGGACACACGGCAGGTTCAATGCCCTCAAAACCTTGTGTCCTCACTTGGGGAAGATAGTGAGAAGTTTTATAGTACTTGTTCAAAGAGGGAATGATCAGTCCATGGCCATTTCTTCTGATGAATTGGTGGTGAGGTAAGTAGGAGTCAACATCATCAACTTTCAGGTCCAACCCGTCTGGGGTCTACAGGCTTGTGGGCAGCGCACTATCCTTAATCATTAACCTCTCCCGATTTGAGCAGGGGTCAGTATCTGCAGAGTGGCTCAGAGAGGTTGTGTGTATCCACTGATGGAGAAGCAGGACCTTGCCTCAAGCCTGCTCTTGACTGTTTCTCCCTGGCTTTGCATCCTCTCCCTTCCCTGATTAACAGCTGCTTGAATCCACCCACTGGGACTCAGGGAAGGTCCTGGAGGCTGAATGAAGGCTGTCTCCTATAGTCAAAGAAACGGGGGACACAGAGGCCTTGTGTCCAGGAGACCCGCAGGGCCCTGCACGGTGTCCCTGTCACGGTTCCCGTGTGTGGTGTGTGTCAGTGACAGCTGTGCCTCACTTGGGTGTTTCCTTTCCCTGTGTGTCCTAGGCCCCCGCTCGGTGGTTGTGTCTGAAAAAGTGACCCTGCTTCTAAGGTGGCCCAGGCGGGAGGAGATTCCAAAATTCTAATTTTCACCTTAAAGCTCAAATTTTATTGACAATAGATACCACTGGGTTTTTGTGGGGTTTTTTTTTTTGAAGGCTCGCATTGTTTATTTTTAAGAAAATACATGCCATTTTCCATTTATTTAAGCATGGGCAGTCAGTTTTTCTTTTGAGTAATGATGAGTAGTGATGAGGGAGAGTTCATAAAAACAGTGGCCAGTTCATCTCACAGCTCAACCAACCACACCGGTGCTTCACTGGGAGATAAGCACCTTAGTTGGATATAGAGTTGAAGTGCTTTTTGCCTATTTCCCATTTTGTCACATAGCATATGAAAAAGATGTATGCTTTTTAAGGAATTAAAATTTTACTATTTATCAAGGATATTCTTAAGCAGAGCTTCCATTTTCCTCTTTGAGTGTGAATCTGTGGCTGTGAGACACACAGCAACTCCTGATGTTTTTTTGGAGTCACTGCTTGATTCACTTGACTCAAGCAGCCAAGGCACAGCGGTTGTACCCCCCACTGCTTTTATGTTGTTGTTGGTTAGTTGCTAAGTCTTGTCCGACTGTTTGCAACCCCCTGGACTGTAGCCTACCAGCCTCCTCTGTCCATGGCATTTCCCAGGCATGAATACTGGAGTGGGTTGCCATTCCATTCTCCAGGGGATCTTCCCCACCCAGGGATCAGATCCCTGTCTCCTTCGTTGGCAGGTGGATTCTTTACCCCTGAGCCACCAGGGAAGCCCCCATTGCTTTTATATCATTAATGAAAATGCCAGTACATGGGAAAGGGCAAATAATGCCTCAGGATTCTTATGCAAATAGTTTTGACTTCATGAACTGCCGAAAGGGCCTCTGGGACCTCCCGTGGTCCATGGAGCCCACTTTGAGTCACTGCTCCCTGCTCTCAGGCTGCCTCTCTGGCATCGCACTTGGCTGTGTCTTAACTTGTATGAAAGGAAAGATGGTAGCTTCATGCAGGCAGGGCTGGGAGAGAAAGGGAAGGAGTGAAGTATGCAAGAACACATGTAACCATAGAAATCGCTAATTAACAATTCCTAATTACCCTGAACTGTTAACGCTTTGTCAGGAGAGTGGCCACTTGTCTCTCATACAGGGACTGATTATAAGTTCTGTTCCACATGAACCCCCATCCTACTTTGAATTCTCTCCTTGCTTACATTTTGTGATAAGGCGCTTCTGGCATATTCATCTCAAATGCAACATGCATGTTCTTTCTTCCCCAGTAGTGCTGAGATAGGGAACATAAAAGGCATACCTTATGTTTGAGTGCCAGTTGACACCTCTGTGGAGTTAGCTTCATAGCAGTCTGTTGGATTTTTGCTTTGGGAATTAGGAATGAGGTTGAGGAATAACAATTGGGACGATGATGATTACACTATCTCCTGTCCCACGTGTTCTTTTAGAACTTCACTTAGAGATGGCTTCCAGGGCTCCTGCCCCTGAATTGAGTGGGTCTGTGGCTCATTGCAATCAATAGATGGCAGGAGAAGTGCCATGTTACTTCTGAAGCAAGAAGTCCTTTGCCTTATGAGCGGCAACACTAGCCTGTGGAGCCCACATTCCCTGGTTCCCCCATGCTGTGAGGAAGCAGCACACAAGGCGTGAGTGAAGGCTGTTAGATATAGCCGTGTGTCAGCCCAGCCTCAACATGGGGGGGCGAGACCGGCCACCCACGTGCTTCCTGGATTCCTGACCCGCAGAATCTGCAAGTGGAAGAAAGCAAGTGTTGTTTTATGCCTCTGCATGTGGGGAGATTTGTCTCCGGTGTAATCCCAGAGAGGTGAACGAAAAGCAAAGGAGTACAAAGGACAGTGTGGGAGGGGGTCTGGAGTGAAGGTGGAAGAGAGCCAGGGAGGGCGGCTGCGGGAGGGATGCGTGCTGGGCCGCTGTGGCACCACAGGTCACAACAGCGTCACTCATCAGCTAACAGGGCTTTAGAGCAGTGGCTGGCACTTGTGGCTTCTAATCCTTGAAAGGGTGCTGAAATCAGTGTGGTGAGACCCAAGCAGTGTTTGAAAGAGAGAGGAAGGAAGGGAGAGAGGAAAGGAAAGAGACAGACTAGTGTTGAGTGTGGTAAGGGTGTAATTTCTGGGCACTTTTAAGTGTTTGTGTGCTGCATTTCTAAAGTGTGTTTTTAGTGTGGGGCACAGTACAAAAATTGGGGGAGGTGCTGCTTTAAAGCAGCTATTAGTTGCTTAAACTAGAGTTAAATGCATTTACTCTAAGGTCAGGGACATTTATTGTCTTCAGTGGAAGAACATTAGATTGCCAGGTCTTGAGGGGCGATGAGAATAGGCTGTGATGACAGATTTCTGCCAATTTATTATTTTTCATTAGAATAAGTATTAATTTGCAAGGCTTATTAATTAATAATATGCCAGCTCTAGCTGTCTATATGAATATGTGTGCTAACAGATTTAGACTTCACCTACCTAAATCAGAATTGCTAGTAACGGTTGCTTAGTTATGAACATTATTCTTAAAAATCCTTTGGAATTCAAGAGAAAGAATTAATCAAGAGCAAAGGAGACAATGAAGTGTAAAAGTTAACACATTTTCCCCAAAAGTGCAACATTCCTTTTCAAGCTTTTTAATGTATTGATAGATTTATTTCTAATAGCTTAGTAGAAAATAAAACTCAAATGAATATAGGGTTAAAATACTCCTTGGGAGTTTGTGTAAACAAGCAAATGACAAATGGATAAATTCAATGATACCCAAGTTAATTGTGCTTTGGAGAGAAAGTGCCTTTAACAAGATGGACAGTACACACTGCTATATTTAAAACAGATTACCAACAAAGACCTGCTGTGTGGCACAGGAACTCTGCTCAATGTTATGTAGCAGCCTGGATGGGAAGGGAGTTTAGGGGAGAATGGATACATGTATTTAAGGCCTACTCCCTTCACTGTTCACCTGAAACTGTCACAACATCGTTAATTGGCTATACTCCAATACAAAGTAGAAAGTTTAAAAAAAAATGGCCTGGTGGATGAGAGCTAAGGAGGAAGCATGGTCGTCTCAAGGCCAGGGAGGGTAGTGGCAGCTCACTGAGAGGAGAGACGGCTGCTGTAAGAGATTCCTGTTTTTCAAGTGTGGGTTAAGCTGTTTTTTCAAGAAGTTATACCAATTCATTATGTCATATTTGTCAGTTTTAATGCAAATTGACCTGTATTGGAGGGGCCATAATTTTTTTTAAAAAACCCACTTTTTTAGTAGGTATAATGTATTGTTGCCAGGTTGTTCGGTATGCTTGGGTATGTGTGTATATACAAATGTATTTATTGGCCAGGGTGAGCGTTTTCTGAAGCATTGTTTTTCTGTTTATAGTATACAATGACATCTTTTATTTTGTATCTACTGGCACGGTTGCATTTTTCTACTAAAGTTGGATGACACATGTATATAGAATTGATACTCACCCTCTGTTTTATTTCATGGAAGCATGTTTTCACAGCCTGTTAACCAGTTCAGCTTAAGTCAACATTCCAGGACTCTCCTGAGCAGATTCTTCTTCTGCATTCCTTGAGTGTCCATTTATACATTTCCTTCCTTCTCTCTTTACAGGCTCCCATAAAGGAAAGTTATGTGAGTTATAGAAAAGAGTTTGTTTGTTTGTCTCCCAGGAGGGCTTGCAGTTGAACAGAACTCAAGGTGAGAGCAGTGCTTAACGAAAGCAGTGATTCCCTTGGGTTAGGTTTTATGAGATGAGAATGAGAACTTTGGAGGCAGAGAACTTTCCCTCCCATTAGGACTGGAACTTTTTAAGGAACAAAGGAGTGTATAAATCATTTCCCTAGCTCTGGAGTCCAAGCTTGTGGCAAGAGAGAAGACTTGTCCTGGACAGTTGAGTAATCCCTGACCACTTACGAAGAGCTTCAAGCTGAATAGGAAGTGCATCAAGAGCAGAAAAGAATTTTATCTGACTACTGTGTTCTCTTTTTTTCCTTAGAGATTTAGTGTTAACAGTTTCTTTTAAAATCTGGTTATATTACCTAAAGAATTAGACTGAAAAGAAAACAGTAGCCAAATGAGAGTGTAACCTAATTTCTCAGCTCCTAATTGAAAAACAGTATATTCATGCCTGCATGGCATGGCTCATAGCTTCACTGAGTTACTCAAGCCCCTTCGCCTTGATAAGGCTGTAATCCATGAAGGGGTATTCACTGTAGGAAAGTTAAAAATATATACAGAAAAAGAACACAAATTGCCCATAATCTCCTACCCAGAGAAAACTACTTTTAGCGTTCTGCCATTGCACACCCCTCCCCTCATACTCAATTCTGTTTCCTACTTTCTTGTTTAACTTGTTATAAGCACAGCTCTTCAGGAGCCTCAGTTTTAATGGCTGTATAATGATTCGTGTTGTAGTTTCCTTATTTTCTCATTCACTAATTTTACATGCTAATTTTATTACCTAATCATCCAAATTACAAGTGAGAATGTTTACTGAAGCATTATTTGCTAGTCTTGGCTCCCAGATCTGAATATGTCCTTGGAGTAGATTTCCAGACTCAGTTCATGGGTTTGAACTATTTTTCGTGGCTCTTTTATACATATTACTATCTTGTTTTCTCCAGGTGTGTTCTCATTTACAGCCCACCAGCAGCATATGGGAGTGCCTACTCCCCCACTTCTTGACCAGACTAAATATTTGCTATATTTTTTTAATTTGATACATAACAAAAGTTGTTCCCTTACTGTTGTTTTATAATCTTTTGTTAGTGAAACGGGACAACTTTTTGTTCCTTTCTAGTAAGTTTTATTTCCTTGTCCATGACTTATCTTTGTGTCCCCAACATACTTTCAAGATGCTATACAACTTAGTGACTGAACAATAAGTTAATTGTTTATTGTTAATGAGTGATGATACTGAATTTCAAGGGGTTCTTATTAGATTATATATACTAAGGGACCTTAAGTACACAGTACAGTTTTAAGTTCTGTGAATAATAACTTGGGGCTTCCCTGATGGCTCAGCAGTAAAAAGTTAACTTGTAACAGAGGAAACTTGGTTGATCCCTGGGTCAGGAGGATCCTCTGGAGAAGGAAATGGCAACCCACTCCACTATTCTTGCCTGGAGAATCCCATGGACAGAGGAGCCTGGTGGGCTACAGTCCATGGGGTTGCAAAGAGCTGGACGTGACTGAGCAGGCACACACAAATAATAACTTAGACAATGTTTATGGGGATTTCTTTTGTCTGATATTAATCGATAAAGACTTAAATTATAGCTAAGGACAGAAAGTCTTTTACACTGAAAATGAAAAATCTGATAGGTTGCTTGAGGAGTAGACTGAAGACGGGTTTTACCTATTTGTATGTTTGTTTTAAATAAATAAATTTTACTTTTTAGAATAGCCTTAGATTTACAGAAAAATTGTGAAGAGATACAGAAAGTTCCCCCATAACTTGCACCCAGTTTCACCTAATTTTGACATCTTAACGTCATGTATGGATATGAGAGTTGGACTTTAAAGAAAGCTGAGCACTGAAGAATTGATGCTTTTGAACTGTGGTATTGGAGAATACTCTTGAGAGTCCCTTGGACTGCAAGGAGATCCAACCAGTCCATCCTAAAGAAAATCAGTCCTGAATATTCATTGGAAGGACTGATGCTGAAGCTGAAACTCCAATACTTTGGCCACCTGATGCTAAGAGCTAACTCATTTGAAAAGACCTTGATGCTGGGAAGGATTGAAGGCAGGAGGAGAAGGGGAGGACAGAGGATGAGATGGTTGGATGGCATTACTGACTCAGTGGGCATGAGTTTGAGTAAACTCTGGGAGATGGTGGTGGACAGGGAGGCCTGATGTGCTGCAGTCCATGGGGTCATGAAGAGTCGGACACGACTGAGTGACTAAACTGAGCTGAACGTTAGTATGGTATATTTGTTACAGTTGATGATCCAATATGACGCATTATTATTAACTAAACTCCTTTATACAGATTTCCCTAGTTTTTACCTGATGTCCTTTTTCTGTTCTAGGTTCTGAACTGGAATCCTATGTGACATTTCATGTCTCCCTAGGCTCCTTTGTTAATCAGCTTGGGCAGTCATAACAAAATACTATAGATTGGATGGCTTGAATAACAGAATTTCATTTTCTCGCAGTTCTAGAGGCTAGAAGTTCAAGATTAGGGTGCCAGCATGGTTGGTGCCTAGCTTATAATGGCTCTCTTCCTAGCTTATAATGGCTCTCTTCCTAGCTTATAATGGCTCTCTTGCTAGCTTATAATGGCTATCTATCTTCCTAGCTTATAACGGCTATCATCTTCTTACTGTGTCTTCACATAACAAAGAGAGACCGAAGGAGAGAGCATGCAGCCGTCATGACCTTACCTAACCCTCACTCTCTCCCAGAGGTCCCATCTCCAGCTGATTTCACACCGGGAGCAAGGGCTTCAACATACGGATTTGGGTAGGGGCAAAATTCAGTCCATGGCAGCTCCTCTTGGCTGTGACAATTGGTTTTAACAAAGAGTTCAGTTCAGTTGCTCAGTTGTGTCTGACTCTTTGCGACCCCATCAACTGCAGCACACCAGGCCTCCCTGTCACCAACTCCCAGAGTCTACCCAAACCCATGTCCATTGAGTCAGTGATGCCATCCAGCCATCTCATCCTCGGTCGTCCCCTTCTCCTCCTGCCCTCAGTCTTTCCCAGCATCAGGGTCCTTTCAAATGAGTCAGCCCTTCACATGAGGTGGCCAAAGTATTGGAGTTTCAGCTTCAGCATCAGTCCTTCCAGTGAGCACCCAGGACTGATCTCCTTTAGGATGGACTGGTTGGATCTCCTTGCAGTCCAGGGGACTCCCAAGAGTCTTTTCCAATGCCACAGTTCAAAAGCATCTTGCTCAGCTTCCTTTATAGTACAACTCTCACATCCATACATGACCACTGGAAGAACCATAGCCTTGACTAGATAGACCTTTGTTGACAAAGTAATGTCTCTGCTTTTTAATATGCTGTCTAGGTTGGTCATAGTTAGAAGCTATTTTTTCTAAATGTCCATGTGTATAAGCATTAACTTCTTTGATTTGCCCTCTTGTGATTCAGAAGCAGTGTTCAGTTAACCATTGGCACGGTTTCTAAGCAAGTTTTTTGTTTTCTTTTTTCTTTAAATTAATTTATCTTAATTGGAGGCTGATTGCTTTACAGTATTCTGGTGGTTTTTGCCATACATTGACATGAATCAACCACGGGTGTACTTGTGTCCCCCATCCTGAACCCCCATTCCTCTAAGCAAGTTTTAATTTAGGTGTATGAACGTATATTGTCTTTTCTTAAATGGCACTGCTGTGGTTCCATTGTAAGATGTGCATGTCATACACAGAGGTAGATATGAGAAATTTCCATCCCAACTCGAGCACACTAGCGTGGAGGACTCCTGCTGTCGGTAAATTACTCAGACCTTGTTTCAGACCTGCTTCACCCAATTGGTTGGCTCAGCATAACAGAGAAGAACAGTAGGCAGAAATGAGGAAGCAGCTGTTTTTCCAGTTGAGCTCAGAGTTGTCTGAAATAAGGTTCACTGCGCAGGTTGAAACTAATTGGCCATCATGCTGTGATGTAATTGTGGGTTTGTGGATGATAATACCTACCTAATCTGTACTTAACTAACTAGGCTTGTTAATGATCAATTCTGGTGACTTGGTGACAGGTGCAAGGCTTGGGTTTACTATATTGACTGTCTCAGGTAATGATGACTACAAGTTAGTTTTAAAAGATGAAATTTTTTAAAACTTAAAAAACTCATATGCCATAAGTTAATAGATGCATCTTATTAAATTAAAGAGCCCTGTGTAATATGTGTTTTACAGGAAAAGGTGTTTTTTAATCTGAAAAGTTAATTACCAATTGCAGCAATTATTTTGAATTGTTTCCTTACTAATAGTTTTTTCATTAAAAAAATGAGCCCTGTGAAGTATAGTACATTTATTTCCCTTGAGAGTATCAGTATTTAGAATGTGCACTTTGGTCTACTTGGATCTTTTTTTAAGGAGTCATTTATTGGAGATAAATGTTACACAGAGTTCACTGTCAACTAATAAGATGATAAATCACATCTCTGGAGATTTTGTGGTGTATTTACTTAATTCTTCCCATTTCAGTATAAGAAGGAATGTTTTTAAATAGAAAGTTCTTTATATTTGCTAATTTTCCCCTCCTCTCCTACAGGATTAAATGATTTTTAGTTAAAAGTCTTGGGAGTTAAATAGTCAAGAGGACTGTTTTCCATTTACATTCAGGTTTGGTTTAAATTATGCAAAATGAAGACAGTCGGTGCTATGAATTGAAATCATTAATGCATCAATTATTCCATGATAACCAGCTGAGAACAGGCTGCAGACTACATGAATGTTCCTTCCATTTCAACTTGGCTTCTCATTAGCTTATATGAGAGATAAAATAATTTGCTTCTAATTTATCTCTCTTTAAATAGACATTGTTCCCCTCTGAATTCAAGAGGAGAGCATTTTAATTTTGCAGCTGTTTATAACACACAGGTCAAATAAATAACAAATTTTATTTCCAGCAATATATGTCTCCTTTATGATTTATACTACCTTAGTTTCTTGATTCTAAGACATACTTTTTCCCCTTGCATCTTTTTAGGGCAAAATAAGCCATGAACATAATAAAGATAACATCATGAATCTGTGGGGATAATAAGGGTTATTTAGCAAATGGTACTTGAAGAAGAGTTTAACCATTTGGAAGAAACTGTTGTTGTTCAGCTTATAGTTTTAATTCAGTATACCCTAAAACAACTTTCATATAGATTATGTTTAGAAGATTTTAAAAATAGCATCTAAAAAATTTCAGTGAGGTAAAATTTTCAGGTCTTGAGTTGAGAGGAAACTTGTAAACATAAAAAATAACATAATCTCAAATGTAGGTAAAAGCAATTTTCTCTAGGTCCAAATATATTGTTAGTTAAAAGGCCAAAAATATATTAGAAATATATTTGGAAAAAGATCATATTTTTGTGGTGAATAGTACTAATTGCAAGAAAAAGTCCATCAATAGACTGTTAATGGAAAAAAGAAAGAATGCATGACCTAATAAATGTATGACAAAAATTCATTATTGACCAAATAATGAATATTAAAATAATGAGCTATTTTACTTATTTAACCAATAAGACTAGAAGATTATCACTGTTGTTGAGTTTGGTGAAATGAGAGTTTACATAAACTTCTGCTGGTGCTGTATCTTGGTATAAACTTTCTGAAAAGTCATTTGGTGATATGTATCGAAAGCTGCAAAACGTTTATACCCTATAATTTGGTAATTACTTTTCTAGGAATTGTCCAAATTAGAAATAACAGTAAATACAAAAAATGACAGATGTAAACGCATTTATTGTCATAAAGTGTTGGAAAATTGGAAACACTTAACAACCCAATAATAGGTAAATGGTTAAATGATAATGTAGCAGAATGTTATATAGCCATTAAAACGCTATTTTCAGAGATTATCTTAATAGAATTAGAAGATCCTCAAGTTGAGTAGAAAGTAGAATACAAAGTATTACATGTGATGTGGTTTCAATTTTTTTTTCCCAAACTAAGAATAGTCACAAAAAGGGCTAAGGAAAAACAGATAACAATATTATTAGTGTTAATGTAATGGAATTTTATCATTTTTCTTTAACTGTTTTTTGCTCAGATTCTCTATAGTGAGCATTCATTATTTACATGGAAAGAGTTGAGTTATTAAAATATAAACAGCATATTTGCATGATCCTTAACTTTCGCATCCCTCCCAAGTTCCAGGAGGGCAGAGCTATCATCTATCCTGTTCTCTGCATATCCTCAGTGTCTACAATAGTGCTTGGTACATCATAGTTACTCAGTAAAATGTACGTTTGTTGAATAAAGACACTTGGAGGTGACTAGCCCTATTAGAGACAATAGGCAAAGTGTAAATTGAGTTACTGACCTTGTTCAGAAGTCTAGCGTGGAAAGAAATCAGATGTAAAACCTGAGTGCCAAGTTAGAAGGCAGCATCCATTCAAATGGACGTAGAGAAAATGACATTCAGGAGGCTTGAGAGGCAGCTCAACAATAGGGCTAGAGTGGTGGAAGTGCCCCTGGGTTCATCTCATCCTCCTGAGAGACCACATGTTCCTTCATCAGATAATGAGATAAACAGGGACTATGCACCCGCTACAAAGGTAGCTTTAATCACCTCTAAAACCACAGAGATTTTATAGGCTATATTATCTGATCACAAAGTAATGATAAGGACTTTAAAAACTAAATATGAGGGGCATCCCTGGTGGTCCAGTGGCTAAGACTCTGAGCTCCCAATGCAGGGGGCCTGGGTTCGATACCTGGTTGGGAAACTAGATCCCGCATGCTGCCACTAAGACCTGGTGCAGCTAAATACATAAATACTTAGCAGGAAAAAAAGACTGAATATGAGTAAAAGGAAAAAAAATCCCAATAATTATTCATAATCACTTGGAAATTTAAATAACTCCATGATGAACAGGAAATGATAATTTAAAAAAAAAAAACCTTTAGAAATGAATAGCTGGAGCACTCCATATCAAACCCTTAAGTTCTTTTTATAATATAGTAAGAAAGTTTTTTTAAAAGCTTTAAAGGTAAATAAATGAAGTCCTCATCTTAAACTAGAAAAGGAATCAATACAAGATTAAGGAAAGATGGAATTGGTAAAAGTAAAACTTTTTTAAAGAAAAAAATAGATAATTGGAGGGCCATATCTTTAAAAAGACAAATCAAATGGGCAAACCTGTGGCAGGCTTAATTAAGAAACTTAGAAGGAAAATTTGAAACAGATATGAAAAAGATGTAAGCATAGATACGAAGGAAGCTGGATCAACTTTCAAATGAATGTATGTTTTCATAAACTATTTTTTCCTGTATTAAGAGATAGCTTTTTTGATTATTAAAATTTTAGACTCATTAAACCCAAAATTTCTTTCTAAAAGAAAACACTATGGAACAAATAATACAGATATGTAATTTTTTACAATACCTCTGAGTCTCCAAGAGGTATTCCAACATCAGTATTGCATCCAAACTTGTAGAATTTATTTGATGAGATCTTACCAAGTGTCAGTTTGTGAGGGCTTAAATCCCGTAACTTTGGAGGGAAGATGTCCCAGTGTAGCTGACATTGCACAGATTTTTTTTTTTTCTTGTTTAGAACTTCTTGTGGGGACTTTAGCTCCTCAGCCAAGGATCAAACCCATTCCCACTGCTGTGGAGGCACAGGGTCTTAACTGCTGGACCACCAGAGAAGTCCTGACATTGTGCAGATTTTTTTGATGCTGCTGCTGCTGCTAAGTCACTTCAGTCGTGTCCTACTCTGTGTGACCCCATAGACGGCAGCCCACCAGGCTCCCCCGTCCCTGGGATTCTCCAGGCAAGAACACTGGAGTGGGTGCAGATTTTGATGATTTTACTTGGAGGGTGGCATGCATTCATCGAATGATATAAACCAAGTAACTTGAACTCTGAACAAAGGCTCGCATTGCTTCCTATTCCTCTCCAGTGATTTTGTGAATTGTGATGCTCCAGCAGGTAAAAATACTTGAGGACTTGATAATGAAAGACTGTATACAAAGTCTGCCTCTCTAGCACATATTTTTATAGATGTTGAAAACGTTGTTGTCAAATGGTATTTTAAAAACTGTCAGGTGTGTGTGTTTTTCAAATGAGTTTTAAATAATTCAGTACTATGCTGGCAGTAGAAAAACGGCTTTATAAACTTGCAGTGCTCTTTTGTACTGAATATACAAGTAGAGTCTATGAATTAAAAATGAACACTATCCAATCCATCTTTTTACTAATAACCAGTGTAGTGTTGGTGGAAATTCACTGTTACTGTTTTTTCTTTCTTTGTTTTTTCCCATTAGAAAATTGCCTTGACGTTATTTAAGCATAGGTATCTCGTGTGTGTGTGCATGTGTGTACGCATGTTCTGCCATGTCTGACTCTTTTGCGTCCCCATGGCTGTAGCCCTCCAGGCTCCTCTATCCATGGGATTCTCCAGACAAGAATACTGGAGTGGGTTGCCATTTCCCCCTCCAGGGGCTCTTCTCCACCCAGGGGCTGAACCTGTGTCTCTTGCGTCTCCCGCACTGGCAGGCGGGTTCTTTACCACTTTGTCACCTGGAAAGCCAACATGTGTACTTATGGAGAAATAGGTTTCTAACAGGAGCGGTGTCTGGTTTGTCTGTCCTGATGGCTGACTCCCGGCAGCCTCCTTCCCTTTTCTTCCCTCTTGTGTGCTGCTGACTGAGGGGTGAGGAAAGAGTCCACGTGGAAGATAGTTCGCTTTGAGTAAGTGTCAGAGTCCTCAGAGCTTGCCCATCCAGACAGTTGGTGTCTGAGTAACCTCGTGGAATATTCAAAGTCCTCTCCTTGATTCGAGAGTCTGATTGGGAGTAAAAAAGTAAGGGTCGTGGATTATTATGAGTCTTCACCACGTTTCTCATTGATTCATCACTCCTCTCAGATTTCTCCTGATCTCATCCAGGAAAGCTCATCCCTGGAAAAAGCACATTGACAGGCATCATCCTGTGTACAGTTCTTCTTCCTGCCCATAAAGAATTACAGGTTTTCTGAAGGCAGAAGAATTTTCTTCATAATGGTCATTATTATGGCTTATATTTGATTTTGTTTCCCTCAGGTGTTTTGGAGAAGGCAATGGCAACCCACTCCAGTACTGGAGTGCTCATGGACGGAGGAGCCTGGTTGGCTACAGTCCATGGGGTCGCTAAGAGTTCGGCAGTACTGAGCAACTTCACTTTCACTTTTCACTTTCATGCATTGGAGAAGGAAATGGCAACCTACTCCAGTATTCTTGCCTGGAGAATCCCAGGGATGGAGGAGCCTAGTGGGCTGCCGTCTATGGGGTTGCACAGAGTCGGACACGACTGAAGCGACTTAGCAGTAGCAGCAGGTGTTTTGCACTAATAATAGTGGTATTAGTCATGTTCTAAAAAGGTGCTTAATCCTTGGAAGAAAAGCTATAACCAACCTAGACAGCGTATTAAAAGGCAGAGATATTACTTTGCCAACAAAGGTCCACCTAGTCAAGGCTATGATTTTTCTAGTAGTCATATAAGGGTATGGATGTGAGAGTTGGACTATAAAGAAAGCTGAGCACTGAAGAATTGATGGTTTTGAACTGTGGTTTGGAGAAGACTCTTGAGAGTCCCTTGGACAGCAAGGAGATCCAGCCAGTCCATCCTAAAGGAAATCAGTCCTGAATATTCATTGGAAGGACAGATGCTGAAGCTGAAACTCCAATATTTTGGCCCCTAATGCAAAGAGCTGACTCATTTGAAAAGACCCTGATGCTGGGAAAGATTGATGGGGCGAGGAGAAGGGGATGACAGAGGAAGAGATGGTTGGATGGCATTACCGACTCAATGGGCATGAGTTTGAGTAAACTCCGGGAGTTGGTGATGGACAGGGAGGCCTGGTGTGCTCCAGTCCATGGGATCGCAAAGAGTCGGACATGACTAAGCAACTGAACTGAACTGAGCCATGTTCTGGAGTTGTCAGATCTCTAATCTGAGAACCTCAGAGTTAGGCATTAAATGGCTTTCATGGCAAAAGATTTAAGGTGTATTCGTCAGGATGGAAAAATGACCATAAAGTCAAAGTGGTTGAAAACACCTGTCTTTAAGCTCTTTTGCGTTGTAGCAGTTTTAGGGCAAATTTTAAAGATTTGCCCTAAGAAATGGTAAAAGTTCAGTTAAAATTCATAAATTCCACTTCAGTGTCTCTCTCAGTGCACCACATATGATTGCTATCAAGGTCGCTATCAAATGTCTTGAGCAGACTGATTATATACTGTTTAACACACATCCTTTGTAGTGGTGTTTCAGATAATACAAGACTGACTCGTTCTGAGTACAGTAGGGACCCCCTTCTTCTGAGTAAATACGTTCCGAGATCCACGGTGGATGCCTGAAATCAGGAGTCATGCTGTACCCTATATGAATGTTCTTCCTCTACATACATACCTAGGATAAAGCTCAGCTTATAAATTAGACACAAAGATGAACAGTTTTTGTTGTTGCTGTTGTTCTGTTGCCAAGTCATGTCCAGATCTTTGCAACTCCATGGACGGCAGCATGCCAAGCTTCCCTGTGCTCACCATCCCCTGGAGTTTGCCCACGTTCACATCCATTGAATCGATGATGCCGTCCAACTGTCTCATCCTCTGTCACCCACGTCCTCCTGCTTTCAGTCTTTCCCAGCATCAAGGTCTTTCTAATAAGTTAGCTGTTCACATCAGGTGGCCAAAGTATTGGAGCTTCAGCATCAGTCCTTCCAATGAGTATTCAGGGTTGATGTTTTTTTAGGATTGACCGGTTTGATCTCCTCACTGTCCAGTGGAGTCTCCAGAGTCTTCTCCAACACCACAGTTCGAAAGCATCCATTCTTCTGTGCTCAGCCTTCTTTATGGTCCAATGCTCACATCCATACATAACTACCAGAAAGAGTAACAGTAACAATAATAGAACAATCACAACAATATCCTGCAATAAAAGTTATGTGAATGTGGTCTCTCAAAATACCTTATTGTACAAATTTAATATTTTTTCCACCTTAATTAAATGCTTATTACACACCATGATAGCCAACTTTTGCAGTTTGAGATGTGCCAGCAAAGCCAGCACAATTTTTTTTCCCTTCTTCTCAATTTGATTGATAGAAGATTCATTCTTATTGCAGATTTTAGCAACCTCAGCATTCGGTTTTTCCTCTTTATTAAGTTGAAAACTTTTACCTTTTCACTTAAAGGAAACACTTTATGGCTTATCTTTGGCAGATCTGAATTGCCCTTGTACTTTGGGGCTGTTATTAAGTAAAATAAGAGTGACTTGAACACAAATCCTCCGATACCATGGCAGTTGATCTGATAACCCAGATGGCTACTCGGTATCTCCAGACATATATGCTGGACAAAAGGATAGCTGACAGACCAAGACAGCGACAGGTTTCATCAGGCTACTCAGAGCAGCACACAATTTAAAATTTATGAATTTTTTATTTCTAGAATTTTCCATGTAATATTTTTGGACCATGATTGACCTTGGGTTGCTGAAACCTCAGAATGCACAATCATGGATAAGGGGACACGAGAGCTGTTGTTCCCTGTCCACATAGAGGTGGGCTGCCCAGCTAACAAGATGGGTGTTTTTCCTGTGCTCCATATTATTCTAAGATCCTCTTCTGAAGTCTTCATTTTTAATGATGACTTTGACGTGTTTTGATCTATATTCCATAGAATTTTGCATGCTGGTTTCAATTGCGTTTTCATAAGGTTCAGCTCAGAATCAGCACTTTAAAAAGAAAAAAAAGATTGGATGGGGAACGGGCAGCAAAAGGTCTTAGAAAACAGTAAAGAAAATTAAAACCACCTGGTGAAACAAGTCTTTTAGTAGATTTGATGGAGGAGCACATAGCTGTTTTGAAAAAGTTTGTTGAGGGGCACAAATTAGATATCAGTAGATTAGTTCATTTTGGGGAAATGTTTTATGGGCAAAACATGATCCGCTATATTGTTAGACTTGTGTTACTTGAACAGTTATATGGCTTCTGGTCACACATGTGGCGTCTTATCCTCATGTTCCTCATTGAAGATTATACATCCTACTTATGCTTTCCCAGACTTAGAAAGTCTGAGCAGAAGCAAGCAGAAGGTATATCCATCAGTGAGGAAGTACTGGGTACAGATGCATTACTTAGTTCTCCTGCTTTCAACACACAATTATTGAGCATCACTCCTGCTTTCTCTTAGATCTCCCTTTCATAACCCTGGCCCTTGGTCTTACTTTTCAAAAATTCAGTTCCTCGTCTGTTACGTAGGAACTGCAATGGTATGCATCTCGTGGATTTGTTGGGAGGACTAAAACGATAAACAGAAAAAGTCCTAAAATCAGTATCAGACTCATTGGAAGAGCTCCCACCATTTCAGTGCCTTTGAGCTGTCTTCTGTGGGTACAAGAAGAATGGCAGAGGAAGCTCACACAAGTCTGAGGACATCAGAGCCCCTGAGAATGACACCTTACTGGATAAAAGTATCTACGTATTTCAGAGAGCTCTTGAAATAGTAGGTGCTCTCTGTCGCTCAATAGTGTCCAAATCTTTGCAGCTCCCTGGACTCTAGCCTGCCAGGCTTCTCTGTCCATGGAATTTTCCAGGTGAGAATACTGGGGTGGGTTGTCATTTCCTTCTCCAGGGGATCTTCCCACCCCAGGGACTGAACCCACATCTCCCACGTCTCCTGCGCTGACAGGCAGGTTCTTTACCACTAGTGCCATCTGAGAAGCCCTTTAGAGATAGTAAATGAGTATTAAAAAATAGTGTTTCTCAATTTTAACAAATGAGGGGAGTGGATTTTGACTCACATGTTAACACTTCCAGTGTATTAAGCATTATATGGACCACTTTTATAGGTGTTTTCTCTTTTATTTCTTGCAATGGTATTTTTATTTTCTCCCACACATCACAAATTGAGCTGTATCTAATACAAGGGTGTGGTGGTTGACCTAGTCACTAAGTCATGTCCCACTCTTATGACCCCATGGACTGTCGCCTGCCAGGCTCCTCTGTCTGTCCATGGGATTCTCCAGCCAAGAATACTGGAGTGGGTTGCCATTTCCTTCTCCAAATACAACTCACTGGGAATTCATACAGTGAGTTGAACATTTGGGTTAATATTTCTTTAGTGTGGTAACATCCTTTTTGACACATTCATTGGAATTTTCAAGCCTTACATGTCAGGCTTTCTTACGAGACTGCCGCAGAGATGTCTGTGAGCACTGAGGTCTCATTTGAAGGCATGACTGGGGAAGGAGCTGCTTCCATGCTTATGTAGCTTTTGAAAGAACTCAGGTCTTTGTGGGTCGTTGGACTGAGAGCTTTGCTGTCGGCTCTCAGCCAGAGGCCATCCTTAGTTCTCTGCCACTTGAATCTCTCTGTAGGTCAGCTCACCATATGGCGGAAGAGTCTGCTCGCAAGGCAAAAATTAGTTTTATGTCATATGATCATGGAAGTGGCATGCTTTATTCTGTAGGTTAGAAGCAAGTCCCAATCCCATCCATGCTTATGAAGAAAGGGTTTATGAAGGGCATGAATACTAGGAGTCACCAAGCTCCTCTTAGAATCTGTCCACCAGAGCTTCTTTCTCAGGAAAGCTCTCTCCACATAGTGACAGGGTTGACCAACAGCTCCTGTCTTACATCATCATAAAGCTAGTGATTCTAGAGAAAATAGAGCCACTTACCTCCTTGTCATCCATATATGTACCTGTTCCTTTTACCAGTTAGGATTCTTGATGGAAAACAGAAATTAACTCTGGCATATTTGACCGTGGAAAGACGTACTGGAGGATGACAAGCACCTCCTAGAATTGTTGAGAATGATGAAGTATCGGGCTGGGGGAAGACCTGTGAGAACTGGATGGACCCTTGTGCCATTGCCACTGCCTCGCTGCACTCTCAGCACTGTCCTCTGAGGATCGGGTCTGAGGTACGTCTCACTGGCCATGTATTGGTCCCATGTCTGTGCTCCAGCTGCCAGCAGGGGAGATGAGGGGACATCTGCCCTGCTTGGGCCTCCATCAAAGGTGGGACTGTGCATTTTCAGCTGTGACAGTGCTCCTGAGATGAGCCCCCGTGGATCTCATGGCTTCACTGGAATTACATTGTCCACCCAGATGTTCAGCCTAGTATGCTGTCTTACACAAACACATTCTACTCTATTGGGTGGTTTTCAGAACTGTGCAGCTGATGGTTCATTGCCGTTGTTCAACATCAACTATGCCTCACAGGCATACCGATAAAGTAGCTTAGGAGCAGCATGTGATGTCCAAGGCATGTCTGGGTCTCTAAGTCATGGAGAAGGTTGGGCATTTGTAGAATTTTGATTCAGACCAGATTTAACCACAAATGGAATTTACCTTTTCTGAAATTATAAGTTAGCTTTATGATCCAGTTTTGTCTCCCAGTCTTTCTGTTGGATTTAGAGGCTCAGGGATTACCCTGGCTCTTTACTGTCTTCAATTTTGACCATGTTATATGACTCTCTTGAATACGTGGGTGCATTAGCTAAATTATCATGTTTTCCTAAGAACAAAAAACTTGTAAATCTTTTGAAGTAAGTTCACATGTTTCTTTGCACATATTTTCAAAGCTATACCTACTCTCTTGCTGCCTTTCAGGATATATTAAGACCAACTTACCAAGAAGGGAAACAGATGTCACTTCTCTGGGGGTACATTGCAGGGTAGAGAGTCTTGCCAACACTCAAAATGTTTTTCTTGTTAGCCTGCCATGCCAGCTGAAATCTCATCATTAGAATTTGAATTTTGGCTTAAGATCAGTGGGCCTCAACCCCAACACACAAAATCACCTGGGGAATTAAAAACAACATAATCAACAAGTAACCCAACAAACAGCAATGTCAGGATACCACGTGAGAACAAATCTGCAGAATTTCTGCGAGTGGTGTCCAAGGAGCTATGACTTTGAAAATCTCGTTAAGAGACTCAGTTGAGAGCTAGGATTGAGAGCCAATGGATTAAGACTACCACCTGGCAAGAGAAGCCTACCATTGGTGTTCTGGTATGTATAAGCACAGTGTAGAAGCCACTGCCACAGTTCACAGCCAAGACTGTTCCTTGCTGTCCTTCTATTCTTGTGTACCCCATAATGAACTCATTAATTGGGGTCATCTAAGCCAGTCTCTTCCTACAGCCTCAAAGAGCCCAACTACCATAGGGCCATGAGATTTCCAGTTATGACACTCCTTCTGAAAATACGGCTACAAGGCTGATTTGCTTCATAACAGTAGCATATGTTAAAATCAGGCTATAAACAATCCCACTTCTCTTTCATTTCACATTTACTTTCTGGAGGTGATATGCACATAACCATTCATGTGGTATCCAGAAATATTTTCGTCTGTAGTAATAGCAGATGGCAGAGCATTTTTCCTGTGCCAGCTTGCATTTACTCTGCCGCAGCACAGTGTGGAAGTGATCATGGCCTCTTTCAAATAGTCTGACTTCCCGCGTGCGTTTCAGTTGTGGTGGGAAGTTTTCTTGTGTATCACTTCAATATGTTTTAGATTTACTTGGAATCCTTGGAATGTGTACATGGTGTAGTCACATGAAAAGTACTTTGAAAAATATTTTTGAAGCTTAATGATTAAAGGTCATCAATTCAACGAACATTTCGTAAGCCTCTGTTGTGTGCTAAGCTAGTGGTTTTCCACTAGGATAGGTGGTGTAGTCTCCAGGAAGGCTCTTGGAAGTGTACAGGGTTGTTTTCAGGTATCATAATGATTAGTGCGGGAGCTGCTGGCGCTTGGTTTATGAAGACCACAGGTACCAGCTGCCCTGCAGCCTGCAGGACCGTCCCCTTCAACACGAAGGTCCTGCATACACCACACCCCCATTCTGTTGAAAGGACTTTTATGTAGGTGAAAAACCTGTTTATGATTATCTGAGCCTGAAACCTAATTGTGCTTTTCATGTAAACACAAAGATTTTCCTCTTTGGCATGGATTTAATAGGCAGTGAGTTTTTCCAGGAAAATTGTAAATTGAATTGTAAATGTAACTTAAGAGAAGATTGTACTTTGCATTATTCAGAATCAAAAGCCTCCTATAAAGTCATGTCACCAATGAAACCCTGCCTGCGGTGTTTGAGTCACAGAAAGCCCATCTGTCCCCACCTGTATTTGTAAATCTCTCCATGCAGATTCCATACATAGGGGCAAACAAAGGACCACTTTATGTGTCTTCTGGTGGTGGTATGCCTGAACATTTTTTACAAAATCTTATTATTTTTGGCTGTGCCGGATCTTCATTGCTTTGCGAGGGCTTTCTCTAGTTGTGGCGAGGAGGGGCTTCTCTTGTTGGGGAGCGTGGGCTCTGGGGCACGGGGGCTTCAGTAGTTGCAGTGTGGACTCAGTAGCTGTGGCGCATGGACTCAGTTGCTGCACGGCTTGTGGAATCTTCCCAGGCCAGGAACTGAACCAATGTCCCCTGCATTGGCAGGTGGCTACTAACACTGAACCACCAGGAAAGCCCCTGAACATTTGTAATTCATAGTATTTTATTGTGTGATTTAAATTTTTCTAGTGTTTACAGCTGGGGCATTGAATTGAGATTGAGTGTATGTGTTGTGTCTGTGTTTTTAAAAATGTGTGTGTAGATATGTTATTTATGAATTCCATTACAATAAAACAGTGAACATTAAAGAATATTCGGGCTTGGGGGTTGTTGGGTGCGATAGGGTTCGTAGCCAGTAGGTTAAGCAGCAGGGTAATGGCAGACACACTTGCAGACAAAGAAGGTCTTAACTGCTGGAGAAACTCAGACGATACTCCAAGAGCCAAGAAGCCGCCCCTGCCTTGTCCTGAGGCAGCGGCCAAGGGTGATCAGGAAGGCTGTTTCACTGGGGCTCAGCTAGGCAAAGGGCACAGTGCATATTAAGCTGTGCGGAGTGGAATCATGGCCTTTGCAAATGGCTCGAGCCTGGGATGGGACAGGGCTTGAGGGCAGTGCAGAGCAGATGGAGAGATTTTGGGCAAATGGAACCTACTCAACAGTGATATGGAAGATATGGGAGAGGGAACTCTGTGAGGTACCCAGCTACATGAAGTGTCTGGTGAGGAAAAGAACACCAGCCTCATTTAGAGAATTACACTGACTCTGTAACATCTGTGCTCCAGTGAAGTGTTTGGGTTATTCATTTATTGTATGTGTAATTTCACTTACCTGTTGCTTTCATTTAATTTGGCACAACTTCTCATTATGTTTTGAAGGCGATTTGAATAATAGCACAGCCTCTAAAGAAACTGATTAATGCTACAAAGCTAGTGATCTTGCTTTCCATCTGGAGGTCAACTTAGAAACACTAGCATGTGCCAAATGCAAGAAAGCAAACCTTTCTTAACGATTTACCTCAACAGCAACAGCAGAAATATTTGGATTTATCCACCACATCAATGAGAGAAATGTTGTCTTTTAAATGAGAGCCTTGCCCAGTTACTGTTTTCTTTATATATTTTTTAAAAATAATGACATTCTTCCCAAGGTAGCTCAGTGGTAAAGAATCTGTTTGTCAGTGTAGAAGACATAGGAAAATACAGTTTTGATCCCTGGGTCGGGAAGATACCCTGGAGGAGGAAATGGCAAGCCACTCCAGTAATCTTGCCTGGGAAATTCTGTGGACAGAGAAGCTGGCTCCAGTCCATGGGACATGACTGAGCCCCCAGTAACATAGTAAAAACACTCTTTTAAGAAATTTGGAACAAAGAAGGGGGGATGTTCTTTTCCCCCATATAATTGGTTGCTATTTCTATGTATCTCCTATTTTTAGATATGTATACATGTATTTATGTGTGTGTGTATAATGCATCAGAACCAGGGCTTCCCTGGTGGCTCAGACAGTAAAGATTCTGCCTGCAATGCAGGAGACCTGAGTTCAATTCCTGGGTCAAGGAGATCCCTGGAGAAGGGGATGGCTACCCCCTCCAGTATTCTTGCCTGGAGAATCCCATGGACAGAGGAGCCTCGTATGTTATATACTTAAAGATACAATGTCATGGCCCTATGTATGCAGATATTCTAGGAGTCAAGTAAAGTTAAATATATGAATTTTGAATCATTCTTCCTCTCAATTTCCAACTTGGTATCCAGATATCTAGTGAACACTCCCCTTGGTATTTCTGTTTAATTGTCTTGCAGGCATCTCAGAGTAAACACATCAAAACGGAGCTCTTAGATTCTCCCCTCTTGCTCCCCTTTTTCTCTGGTTTTACCTGTCTTAGTAGGTAGTTCCCTCATCTGTCTCATTACACAAGCCAGAAGCCTAGCTTTCTCCCTTTTCCTCACCCCCTGCACTGAATGTATCAACAAATCCTTTATCTTGGCCACCAAATAGACCTCAAGCCATTCTTTTCTCTCCACGTTTACTGCTCCCACCCTCTTCCAAGCTGCTGCCTCTCACCTGAGCTACATTAGCCTCCTTCCTGGTCTGCTGACACTTGAGAGTCTGCTCAGCAGACAGAATAGATCATTCTTAAGAATCCTCCTTTTTAAACTTCTCCAGTGGCCACCCAATGTACTTATGAAATAACCCAAATTCCTCTGCATGGCACATAAGGCCTATAGGACTTGACCTTTACCTGTTTTTCTAAATTCATCTCAGGCTGAAATTCATGGTTTCCATCATCTCACTATATTTGGCCACCTCATAGCCATCTCAGTGTTTTTAAAACACCAAGTTCTTCCTTCCCTCAAAGTTCTTCCATATGTACTTTTCCCTGCCAGAGGCTCCCATCCTCGCCTCGTGGCCTGCCAGCTTCAAAATCCTGTGTATGTCACTTTAAATGCCACTTAAGGAGCCATCCCAGACCACCCTAGGGAAAGTGGAGTCACTTCCCTACGCTTAACACAATTTACAGTTAGTGCGTGTGTGTCTGTCTGTTTCCCCCAGCAATTATAAGCTCTGTGAGGCAGTGACTGTTTGTCTTGTTTATGTAGTAGTCAGTCAATAAGTATCTGGTGAATGAATGAATGCTACTTCCTTGAACCAGCTCATGGATTCTCTTGTTGCCGGGCTGAGAGACGTGAACTTGTGAGCCAAGGAACTGCTTGGTATCATCTATTATATTGGAAGCTCTCGTGTAAGAGAGGCTCCTCCAACCTTTGTCATGCTTATTTTTGTCTAGGTCTTATTTGTCTGGGACTGAAGTAAATGTCAGCAGTCAGCTCCCAGCTCTGTTTGAGGTCAGTGCCATGTTTATCGAACCAACATGGAGAGTAGAGATTGCATTACCTTTAAGGAGATAGAATACTGGAAGGAGACTAGTTCTTCCTTCTGAGGCCACAGCGAGCTGGAGAGGGCATGAGGAAGGTATGGTGAGAGATACACAGATCAGATATCTCCCACAGTGCCATTGCTAAAGAATCAGGCTGGCTGTGGTTGAACAAAGCATCACAGATAGAAAACAGATGGTTTAAGAACAAGGTATCTTGGGAAGAAGCCATCTGATCAAGATTTTCCATAGTGATGTTCATTAAAGCTGAAAAATTCTTGCTACATCTTGTTTCTATCATGGCAGTCAGGGGCCTTTTATTAAGATCCCCAGACCTTCTGATCCACTCAGTCCCTACCTGGTAGTAGCTGCTTTTACAGGAGGAAATTCCGGGACATCCAGTACCAGAGGCCACTTCTAGCTGACTGTCTTTAACCCTACCTTATCATCTTACCTTGTCCAACACTGGGTCTCCACAAGTTGCATCCTTAATGAGATCTTTGGCTGTTCATCCACGGTGAGATCACATCTTAGAGTAATTCATTGCCTGCTTTCTGAACAGTGACTGAGAGGACCACCTCTGCAACTGTGGGCAGAGTTTGCCATTTAACAGAGGCCCTGTAGAGCTTGTCCTGGCTTCCGATCATAACTTTAGTTTCGCTTCTTCAACAGTGCATGTGACGGTAGGAACATTTGATGAACTGCTTAGCTCAGCCTGACAAATAATTTGCCTGTTAAAGGAGTGGGGGGATCAGCCGACTCTGGCATGGTAGGAAAGAACGCTGTGTGTTGGTATTCATAATATTGTCTGCGTATCGTCTGTGAACTAAAATCCACAATAGTATCTTTTCTTCAGCTTTATTGAGAGGTAATTGACCTTTGATCCTCAATAGTATCTTAGTTTTGCTCGCAAATTATCTTTCCACCATCACTATTCCTTACATGTAGCAACATTGATTTGATATTTACTTTTCATTTTTTTTTTTTAGTTTTTTTCTATAAACACGTATTGAACCCCCACTCTGTGCTCAATACGGAAGTGCTGCATCACTGGAGGTCCACAGGATGAAAAACAATGAAGATTTTTCATAACTATAGAAAGATATAAGACCTTGGGTTGAAAAAGCAGCAGCAAATCTCAAAAAGGGAATTAAACCAGTTTACAACCAGAATGATCCATAATGGCAGTGAATTTAACATAAAGAGGAAACCTTAAACGCTGAGAGAAGAGCCAGATCACCTATAGAAAAATGACTGTCCAATGGTCAGAGCATTTCTCAGCAGCCGTAGTAGATTCAGAAATAGGACCTTCTTGAACGTATAAAGACTGGCAGAATGTTTTACTCTCAGACTTGAACTGAAAGAATTGCTAAAAGTTGGATTTTAGAGAGAAAGAAATTGATCCCACATGTAGGTTCCACCATGAGAGAGCAATGGGCCAACAAAGAAGTTGGACATGTTCATAAACTTAAGTGATCTAAGGAAATGGCTACCTCTGTGTTAGGATCTGAATACAAACAAAATGTTTTTCCAATTGAGTATGTAACTGCTTAGACTTAGTGCCGGTATTCGAAATTCTTCTGTCTGTGATGAATTGTTTTCAGGCAAGGATTTTTAACCAGAGGTCCCTGGATAGGATTCAAGGCATCTGTGAACTTCTTAAAATGATAACTGACATACTTTGTGAATGTGGAGTCTTTCCGCAGACAAAATTGATGGTGTTTATCACACATTTAAAGGGATTTAGAACCTGGACAAGTTAAAGGACTACTGGATTATTGTATTGTCCCCCAGTTAAGAAGAAATTATATCAGCACTTAACTCGCTCTGACAGTGAGATCGGAGCATCTGGATTTGAATATCGGATCTGTCAGTTACTTTGCAGAACCACTGAGACCCTGGACAGGTGATTTGCCTTCTGTCTGTAGTTCACACTGTGCACCTCCTGTGTGGCCACACACAGCAGTGGGATATTTGGCTCTTGTGACCACATCTCACCATCACAGTCAATGTTTGACTATAGCTGTTAGGATTTTGTAAAGAGTCCCTCTTGAGCTATCAGAAGAAACAAAGCTTCTAAGTGATCAATTTCAGGCTATAATAATAGACTTGGTGCTGTTGTTTTGTTCAGTGAACACATGGTTTGTGTAATATGTTGTCCAAGTGTGCAGGAGTGAGCACGGGGAGGAAGTGTGTGTTCAATCATTGTCTCTCCCAGTGAAACTTGATACTAAAGCAGCTATTCACTGGTGACCAGTGTTTCTTGTGCTTTTAGAGTGTAGTTGTAATGTAGGTCAGATGTGTGCATTTTGTGTGTTAAGTTTAATGCTACTTCTCCACTCCTTCAGGAGTTTTTACTAAGAACTAGAGTCAGGCCACTTCTCAGTGCTACCGATGCTGTGCCAGGTGTGGTCATGGATGCAGAGTTGAGGACAGCGGTTCTGTCTCTGAGGAACTGCCGTAGATTAGGATGGAGGAGACAAGGTCACCACCAGATCCTCATGCCAACCTGAGACCTTCTCAGGCTGTTCCTAAAAGCAGGGTTTCCCCAGCCTGCCACTTGGGGTGTCAGCCGGCAGGTATAAGTAAGAGCAGAGGAGAGTGCCCCTTCTAGGAGGGCTGCTGTGGAGCTCTGGGAGCCTCAGACGTCAAAAATGTTGAAACATCTGTTTAGCATGCTCCTAGTAACACAGTCTGTTTCTAAAGCTGTGACATTTGACATTCCCAGCCACTAATCAGAGAGCCCAGGTGTGTCTTCTTCCCTCAAAGCCCTGGGGCCTCCTTTATCCCTGCCTTCTTCCCAGTACCCCCAGGGGCCGGGATAAAGTGTCCTAATCCTAGGACTGGGCTGCCCCATCCTACCGGGGAGAAGGTAGCTCCCAGCTCCACTTCTGTTTCCTGTCTGCAGGTCTATTTCCTCTCTCATGACATGGGTATCTCTTAGAAGGCGAAGGGCAGTGCTTTGTCAAATGGTTACCTACAGCATGGAGCAGGTTAACTCACCTCTTGAGACAAGCATATGATTCCTTTATCATGGATGGCATCCTTCTCTTTTCTGTGTATAATGTTGAGACTTTCTCAGGGGTTGGTTGGTTGTGTTAGCTATGCCGTGTGCAGCAGGTGGGATCTTAGTTTCCTGATGAGGAATCAAGCCTTCACTCGCTGCACTGGAAACGCGGAATCTTAATCACTGGACCACTAGGGAAGTCCTGAGAGGTTCTCAGTTTTGACTGAATAAGATCATAAGCTCTTCTTGTTTTTTATTTTAAAAGAAAACACTTCTATAATTTTGGGGGCTCCAAAATCACTGCAGATGGTGACTGCAGCCATGAAATTAAAAGACGCTTACTCCTTGGAAGAAAAGTTATAACCAACCTAGATAGCATATTCAAAAGCAGAGACATTACTTTGCCGACGAAGGTCCGTCTAGTCAAGGCTATGGTTTTTCCTGTGGTCATGTATGGATGTGAGAGTTGGACTGTGAAGAAGGCTGAGCACCGAAGAATTGATGCTTTTGAACTGTGGTGTTGGAGAAGACTCTTGAGAGTCCCTTGGACTGCAAGGAGATCCAACCAGTCCATTCTGAAGGAGATCAGCCCTGGGATTTCTTTGGAAGGAATGATGCTAAAGCTGAAACTCCAGTACTTTGGCCACCTCATGGGAAGAGTTGACTCATTGGAAAAGACTCTGATGCTGGGAGGGATTGGGGGCAGGAGGAGAAGGGGACGACCGAGGATGAGATGGCTGGATGGCATCACGGACTCGATGGACATGAATCTGGGTGAACTCCGGGAGATGGTGATGGACAGGGGAGGCCTGGCGTGCTGCGATTCATGGGGTCGCAAAGAGTCGGACACGACTGAGCGACTGAACTGAACTGAGATATTATGCTGTAATTTATAAATGAAGTTTAAACTTGATTATTTAATAGGTTGGGATATAAAACTGAAATTTTCTCCCATGTCATGTTATAGCTGTATAACTTACCATAAAGATTGGCTTAAAAAGTTTCAAAGATATTGATGTATTTTATTCTTTTCAGTAAAATTGAAGTTACTGTTTTCAAAGTTTTGATTCTGGCTTGTTCTTTGCTCAAACCACCACTTTCTTTGCCATTCCTTGAACTAGTTGGAGAGTTTATTTGCCTAAAAATAGAATGAAATAAGTACAGTTCAGGTTTTTTTTGGAAAAGCTAAAGGAAAGCACAGTTAATATTGTTCTTCCCTGAAAATGGAAAACTGACTGTCTGATCCATGTTTTTATTATCAGGTCAAACATGCTGTTAGTTAGAGATATTTGATGAAAATAACAGCTATCCTTAAGGAATGGTTATGTGTATGTGTGTATGTGCGTGCATACATGCACGTCCACACATGGTATGTCTTTCAGTGTGTGTAGACGCATGCGGAGCCTTGTTTGGGCAGTCAGTTCAGTCAGTTCAGTCGCTCAGTCGTGTCCGACTCTTTGCAACTCCATGAATCACAGCACGCCAGGCCTCCCTGTCCATCACCAGCTCCTGGAGTTCACTCAGATTCACGTCCATCGAGTCAGTGATGCCATCCAGCCATCTCATCCTCGGTCGTCCCCTTCTCCTCCTGCCCCCAATCCCTCCCAGCATCAGAGTCTTTTCCAATGAGTCAACTCTTCCCATGAGGTGGCCAAAGTACTGGAGTTTCAGCTTTAGCATCATTCCTTCCAAAGAAATCCCAGGGCTGATCTCCTTCAGAATGGACCGGTTGGATCTCCTTGCAGTCCAAGGGACTCTCAAGAGTCTTCTCCAACACCACAGTTCAAAAGCATCAATTCTTCGGTGCTCAGCTTTCTTCACAGTCCAACTCTCACATCCATACATGACCACAGGAAAAACCATAGCCTTGACTAGACGGACCTTCATCCGCATAGTGTGATTGAATTGGCTATTGGGCAGGACCGTTCTGACTACACAAGGCTTCCTTTCATCTTTTTCTCTGAAGTGCTCCCTTGTCTGTTTCTTTCCTGCGAGCCAGCAACTCCTCCCTGGCCCTGAGACCGTGACAGTTACTTGTGGCTGCCTCACTTGTGGCGTTAAGGGTCTCTTGCCCCTGTCCTTTGCTGCCATGGTCACAAGGTATATTGGATTTGATTCTGCATCTCGCGAGGGTGATGGTGTCAGTGGCACGGCTCAGTCCCTGCCATGGCACAGCCAGTGCTCTGAGGCCGAAGGTATAGCAACTTTAAATTGCCTCCTGCTCTTCTTGCTGCAGCCATCCCGGGACGCTGGAATCATGCATTCCACACATATTTGGGTGTCTGTCCTATGCCAGGCACCATCCTAGGTGTACGAGATACCTCTGTGTAAACCACAAAAGTCACTGTGCTCTTGGAGTTCACATCAGCTCCTTGGTAACTTTCAAAGGAAGAGGAACCCTTCACCTGAGATGTGAAGAGTTTTTATGATGGGATACTCTTCAGTTTAGCCATGGGGTCACCAGTGAGCTCTTGAGGGGTATGGCAGTGGGCTGTGGGGGATGGGTTTAGTAGGAGATGAGGACAGAGAGAAGAGATGGGCAGGGCCATGAGTGGGAAGGCCTTGAGCACAGGCTAAAGTGTCTGTAAGCAGAGGAGTCAGTGAGCCCTACAGGATGGCAGTGACATACATGACCTCACCTCCGTTTGGGGAAAATAACTGATGGAGGGCGTGGGCTGAGAGCAGGAGCTGGGGGCAGCAGAAAGCCAGGTTGGATGATCTTCACTTTACTCTTTTTACTCATTCAGCATATACGTAGCTGGGGCTTGCCTTGTATTTATACTTAGAAGCAATTGCTAATCTTAGATGTTATTTTAAAAAGAGTGGAACCGATTTAAAGCTCTATCTCATCTTTCAAGCTTGAGGTTTACATTTTGGGGTTTTGGGGGACTGAGGGACTGAAAGATCCACATTTATGTGAGGGGTGCAGGAGGGGGCGGACATCTCAGTCTCTTCTGCAAAGTTTCTCTTGCTCTTTGCCTCCCTAGTCAGGTTGGGAAGACTGTAGCTGTCTGCTCTGCAGTGAACACAGGTAACAGCTGTCCCTCACAGGGGCTGACTAATTCAAGATTTTAATTCAAAGGAAATGGATTTCATTGATACTTCCTAATAAGAGCTACAGGCATAAAACTGGAAGAAGTATAATGGGTTGTCTTGACAAAAACGCTTCTGGTGTCCTGAAGAAGCCAGCTCACTTCTCTTGGTCAAGGAGGGAGATTGCCTTTTAAACCTGTTATGTTTGCTATTCACTGTACTTTTTTTTTTCTTGTAAGGTAGGAAGTGATGTCCTTGGGACTGAGTTAAATGCTGCTCAGCATGAAAGATGTGATGCAGAACTAGAGCCTGCAAACTGTGACTAACTGACACGCCCCTGGCTATTGAGAAGGCAGTGTGTAGTCCGCAGCAAACACTCATGAAGGTTCTCCTCTCCTAGGACTTCCTTTGCCGGGCATCTGGCTGGAATTCTGGTTGGACTGATGTACACTCATGGGCCTCTGAAGAAGATCATGGAATCGTGCACAGGTATGGAGAACAGGGCACTTCTTCATTGGCTCAGTGGTAAAGAATCCACCTGCCACAATGCAGGAGACACAAAAGAAGCTAGTTCGTTCCCTGGGTTGGCAAGATCCCCTGGAGTAGGAAATGGCAACCCACTCCAGTATTCTTGCCTGGAGAATTCCATGGACAGAGGAGCCTGGCGGGCTGCAGTCCATGGGGTTGCAAAGTCAGCCATGACTGAGGAACTGAACACACAAGCACAGAACACCGTTGGCTTGACTAGTTGGAAGTTCATCTTCCTTTTAATGGGAATAAAAGCAACCCCAAGCTTCCCTGTGATTCAACTCAGGAATTCCCTCATAGGCTCTTTTTAAACTAAGAGGTGAACCAGCTGGTGCTGGTCCTTTCATGGCTCCAAAAAGAAGACTGAAAACCCCAGTTTTAAACCTGATGCTTTCTTAGGGGACAAATGAGGTACACACTTAAACACCCACAGCATTATTGCCACTTTCCGAAAACCACTGTTTGCTTGAAATTCAGAGAACTAAAGCAGGTTTAAAATATGCTTTCTTCTGTAATATTCCATGAATTCAAAGTGCAAGGCAAAGTTAAAAAAAGAAAGACAAATCTATACTGAAGTACAAGGTCAGTATTTTAGAGAATTCAGAATGACCACTAGGTCCTTGGCAGGCGAGATGTATATTCATGCATGGCCAAACCAAGTCTGTTATTCCTGAAGCGTGGCTCCTGCTTTTTAATTAAAAAAATTATTTCCCTTCTAATTGCTGCTCAATGAAAATATTTTACTTAGGAAACCTATGAATTGTTTGGCTCTCTTAACTGAAAATGCTATACTAGTCGTGACTTATAAGGAAACTGTTTTGCAAACACTTGTTCTGTAGACCATATGAGTTCCAATATTTCATCTTTTACTCATGGGGAATCTTCTGAGACTATTTTACCTTCTCTTGAACCATAAATAATTTGTTGTCACTATTCGTGCCGATGACTGGTATTCTTGCAAACCATGTAATATTCATGATATTAGAAAGCTTTCTAAATATTGTGCCCTTGCCTTTATTAGCTGGTTGTATTCACTTTTGGGTGATTTTTACAGACTGTGTTGCATCCACACAAGTTTTTATTTTCCTACATTTGCATCTTACTGTGTTTCTGGTGTGTGTGCCTGGAGGAGGCAGCAGGAGCCCCCTGTATTGAAAATGTAGCATTTTATTATATTTTTGATATAATGTAATTATGGAAATCCAGTTATGAATTTTGTTGCCCAAATGTCCTCAGTGCTGATATAGGAAAAGAAATGATTCTTAGAAGTCTAATATTTTGTTTCCTGTGTGTGTGTGTGTGTCTGAGGATTAAGTGGTTAGTAAAGCTTTCTTACAGACATATTGTGAAATTTAGGCAAATATTTTGTTTTTAAAGAGGATTTTCCCCATAATTGTAACATTTTAACTTTTAGTTTCCTCCCTGAAGCCTTGCCTGTTTTCTAAGGAGACTTATTTTTACATCATTCTATTTTCAGTATAAGTAGAAAATTGAATACTAGAAGTTGAAACATTCAGTGCTATTCACAGATAGCCTGCGATCTCTGCCTTTTTTCCAGTAAAGCAGGAGAAAGATCTAGAGTGATCTGAGAACTGAAGTGACGCAGGAGCCCTGTGGAAATACATGAAAGCTGCTGTCTGATACCTCCTGGGAAGGGAGCATCACCCTGAAGGTGTCCCCTGTTACTCTTCCCTCTGTCCTTTCCTTCACCAGTGCTGAATTTTCTGTCCTATTGCCCTTTCATGGGTAAGAAACAGGAAAGTCCCGTAGGAAGGCTAAGAACATGGCTCACAAACACCCTTGTTATGGGGCATGTTCTCTCTATAGCCAGAGCATCTCTACTTGTACAGAGATCTCAAAGACCAAGTTTGGTCCCTTAGAAGGCAGAGATCATCTTACGTCATCAGGACCCTTAAGGAACTTCAGAGAGTATAAGTTAGAGTTTCATTGTCCCTACCACATTCTGTTCCCTGTAGGACTAACCCCAAACAAAAGAGAATATTTTAATTGTCGAGAAGTTATTTATAATGACTTTGAGCTTTGTTACAAAGAAGCTAGTAATTGTTGGAAAGGTTGGTAGTTACAGCTTTCGGGCTATTCTGTTCCATCAGACAACATGTCTATTTTTATTCCAGTACTATCCTGTTTTGTTGACCATAGCTTTATAGTATACAATGGGCTTCCCAGGTGGCTCACTGGTAAAGAATCTCCCTGCCAGTGCAGGAGACAAAGAAGACACGGGTTTGATCCCTGGGTCAGGAAGATCCCCTAGAGAAGGAAATGGCCACCCACTTCATTAATCTTGCTTGGAGAATCCCATGGACAGAGGAGTCTGGCGGGCTACAGTCCAAGGGGTTGCAAAGAGCTGGGCACACACATGCCTACTGCTTTGTTTACTGTAGCTTTGTAACATCGATCACAGTCAGGAATTGTTAAGACAGCTGTTATCAAAAAGACAAGAGATAACAAAGTTAGGTGAGGATGTTAGTGAGAATGTATACTGGTGCAGCCACTATGGAAAATAGCATGGAGGGCCCTCAAAAAATAAAAAATAGGACTACTGTATGATTCAGGAATCCCACTAATGTGTGTATTTCCAAAGGAAATGAAGTCAGTGTCTCGAAGATATATCTGTACTCCCATGTTCCTTATAGCATTTGTTCACTATAGCCAGTATAGGGAAACATCCCAAATGTGTGATGAATGGGTGAAGAAAATGTGGTACGTATGTATATATAATGGAGTATTACCAGTCATGAAAAGAACACTAATCCTGTTTTTGATAAAGTGGGTGAGCCAGGAGGACACTGTGCTAAGTGAAATAAGCCAGATAATTAAGTATATTGTCACTTACACATGAAATCTAAAAACGCTGAACTCACAGAACCAGAGAGTAGAACAGTGGTTTCCAGGCGGTGGCAAGTGGGGTAGATGCAGATGTTGGTCAAAGGGTACAAGCTTCCAGTTATAAGATGAGTAAGTTCTGGGGATGTAATGTTCAGCATTGTGACTATAGTTAATAGCACTTTATTAATACTTAAAATAGTACTTGAAATTTACTAAGAGAATAGATCTTACATTTTCTCATATATATACACACACAATGACAAGTATATAAAGTGATAGATGTGTTAATTAACATAATTGTGGTTATCATTTCATAACATATATGTATATTAAATCATCCCATTGTACACCTTTTAAAAAAATCACGACCAACCCAAACACGTTCAATTTTAATTTGTTAATCATACCTCAGTAAAACTGGCAATAGGGGTCAGGGCAGAGCCTATGGCTACAATTAAAATGTGTTTTTTTTTCCTTCATATTTAGGCATTTTCCCATCCAATATTGATTACCCAGGACAGCAGTACTACTTTAATAGTTCAGGTAAGTAACTTTATTTCACTTAATACAGTTAAACTTGTTTTTTAAGATTATACTGTTTGTTACTACAGGGCTCCTGTAAGGTAATATGAGTTTATGCTATTGGAGAGTACACCAGACATTAGGTCCTTGTGCCTCTAATGTCCCTGGAAGCTAGATGGGGGCGGTGTCCAGGGAGCATATTTGGGTGCATTGTTAGGGAAGGAGGGAACTCCAGCAAGAAAATGTTAAATGATTGGTTTGAGGTTTCTCAGACGTATTAAGATTTATATGAGAAACAGGCCCCTTGATACTCAGCCTAAGAGACCACTCACTGGCTAAGTGTTAGAAGTTACTTTCATATATACAGTTATCCACGGTCCACTCCACCTACATGTTCAGGAAGAGTCACACTTACTGTAAGAAGCTAAGATAGGCATTCCTTTAACAGTTAAAGAGGAGAAGGTATTTTTTTCTAGAGGTCTTTGTAAATAGGTAGAGAGGACTTCCTATTGAAGCATATGACCTTTTTTAAGCTAAAGCCCTTACATTCCAGCCTGGCAAGGCTGCACTGTAATATCCTGGATCAGTACCAGCAGACAGGCGTCAAAGGGCCTAAGCGCCAGAGGCAGTGGGTGGCTTTGTAGTCCTGCCTGTCGAGAACCATTGTAACTTAAATCTGGGGTCAGCAACCTTTCCTGTAAAGGGCCAGGTAGCTACTGTTTGAGAGTCTAAAGGCTTTGTTGACCATATGTAGTTTTTGTCTCAACTAGGCAACCTGTCATCATAGTGTGACGATGACCATACTGTTCAGTCACTCAGTCGTGTCGTGTTCTTTGTGACCCCATGGCCTCTAGCATTCCAGTCTCCTCTGTCCATGGACTTTTCCAGGAAAGAATACCGGAGTGGCTTGCCATTTCCTCCTCCAGGGGATTTTCCCAACCCAGGGATCGTACCTGAGTCTTTGCATCTCTTGCATTGGCAAATGGGTTCTTTACCACTAGTGCCACCTGGGAAGCCAGCCATATACTTTTCATAAGCAAATGTCCTTAGTTGTGTTCCAGTAAAACCTTATTTATAAAAACAGGCAGTGGGTTGTATTTGTACTCTGACTTGTAGCTTTTTGACCCCTGGCTTAAATAATACAAGTACAAAGAATTATATGATTAGATATATATTGGTGCTCTTGCTTTGTTTTCCCATACAGCATTCTGACCCTCAGTCTGGTTTACCCAGTAGCGCTCTGTGAGTGGTCATGTTGTGCACATTTGTCAGACTGACCACTGTGGGAGAGAAAGAAAGAGCTGTAGTCCTTGTCTCAGAGTTTATAACCAGGACTTGATTGTAGGTGCCATACATTTGGAAAGGCAAAACAGTAGAAGCAAATAGGACTAATCTGGGTATAGAAAACAGAATGGTGAACCGTGGAATCAAGAAGTACAGAATAACATGGTGATAGTTAATGTTCAACAGAATCTCCAGTTGACCCCAGCAAGATTTCCGGAGGTTTTTCTGTACACATAGTTTTCTCCTTTGCTGTATTCCGCCCTGAAAATTCCAACTCTACTCAGGAAGCCTGGTGCATCTGCCTGCGTCCCTCCCTGCTCCCTGAACCACAGTCTAGAGAGTGCCTTCAGGCTTATTTCCTTTATTTCCCTTCTCTCAAGATTCAGGATCTTGAACTGCCGATTATACAATGCCCGAAAACATCCATCGCATATGCTTTCTCCCATCTGCTACTTGATTTGGTAGATCTAGTCCAGTCCCAGGTGCTCCCTCCTGGCAGAGGTGGGAGTCCATTTCAGAGATATTGATGCAGTTCAGTCAGTGTGCAGCCTGGAAGGGAGGGAGCAGGATTGCAGTTACTGGAGGTCATCCAGAAGAGGTGGAGTGCTGTGGCTTGATGAGTTAAGCAAGCATCCTTACCTAACTTGATGAAGTTAAGGAAAGCAATGAAAGGAAAGGGCTTTTCAACCCTTTATGAAAGAGCCTGCCTGGAATTTCCAGAATGTAGTGGAGGGCCACTGAATGATTTACTCAGTAGAATGATACTGTTAAGAGTTACAATCAAGATACAGTTTTGATGTAGTTGTGAAGGCTTGGATCGTGATGGTCAAACTTGGCTGTTTAGGTGAACCACCTGCGAAGCTTTTACAGTGTGTCCATGGCTTGAATTCAACCCAGACCAGTTAAGTTACAATTGAGATAGAGGCAGGAACTTGAGCCTTTAAAAAAAAAAAAGGCATCTCAAGGGATTCTAATAGATTCAGGAAGAAAAATTATAGGCTTAGATGATTGGGATTACCTAGGCGTATGGACTACAGTGAAGAATACTGTTGTTCCCCAGCGGCTTCACTCTGAGGCTTTCACTTCTGATGCTCTGGAGGCTTAAAATCCTAGAACTGTGGTCTTGGTTCAGGAGAGGAACAGTGGCTACACAGTGCAAGCTCACTTGTTTCTATCCGAACTCACCGGAAGAGAGGAGGTGTGATGATTAGTTGTCAGCAGAGCTGATACAGTCTTAAGGAAGAACACTGGGTCCTTTTGGCTGTTGGTTATGGAGGCCAGCTCACACTGACTTAAGTTTGAGTAGAAGTTTCTCAGCCCATGTGACTCAGAAGAGATGAATCATACAGGAAGACTGTTTTGGCTCTGTCTCGCATTGTGATTTCTCTCTTCCTGTTGACCTTATTCTCTCCAGTATATATGGCTCCTAATAACCTCAGAATACTCAAGGAAAAGGGGCTTCTCTACTGGTTCATTTTTTTAAATCTCCAAGAGAAACAGGAATGATCCTCTGGATGAAGAGAATAATAACATATTGGTCCACAGACGTGGCTTGAACCATCATAAATGACCTCATCCCAACATCTTCTGTGACAATTGGGAATTGAGGTTTAAAAATGTTAAGTATTTTGGCTCAAGTCATATGGGTACTTAGTTATACAACTAGGACTAAGCATGCAAGTCACTGATTCCTAGCCCCTGCTGTTTCTGTTGTACAGGGATGCGACATAGGCGTTCTGCTGATTTAACCTTACCAAAGAGGCCAGGTTCCCTTACTGACTTTTCTTTCGTCTTTTTTGAACTTACTAAGAAAGAAAGGGAAACCTGCTAAAAGCCTCCTTCATATGAAAGAGGCGTAAGCAGAGCAGACACACCGACCAGAGAATGAAAGGCAGCAATAAAAGCCTCTCTTGCCTTCCTTTCCTATCCCCTGTAAGATTATCATATTTACATTTCTTCCGCTGAAGTGATTGGATTTCTTCAAAGGCAGCACTACATAAGGCCAGGTGGCCATGCTAATGGTCACCTAGGGAACTTTTATGAGAGCATATGTATCTCTTACAGGCAATGATTTATTCTGAATATGGCCGTCCTTAGCTGAAAAAGAATTTATAGGTCACAGAGCCTCATGAATGTTTAAAAAGCTGTTACCAATCTTTCTGATCTTGGTGGTGTTTCTTGATCTCTTTTGCCATGAAATCCTGGTATGTGTATAAGGAACAGATGGAGAAGTTTATAGAATAATGATAACCAGAATTTCTTTTATTACAGAGCCAAAGTATATAACTACAAAAGAATATTAGACTAGCATTCATCACAGGATATAATTTAAACTTATTTATCTCAAGTTATGATTGTTAGGTTTTTCCAGCCATGTTTATTATGAATATTTTAAAATATCTGATTGGGCTGGTGGAACAGCTGTAGAAAATTTTTGGTCCTAGGAAACCTCTTCTCATTGTAATAGGTATTGATGGGATCTTCAGTCCTATTGATAACTCGTGACTGACGATGTAGAACGTTTAACCACACTAGTCTTTTTGACTTAAAGCGTTAAAACTTTCCCTTTCTCTCTCCCCATGTTTTGTCTGGCAAGTACCAAATTAGATTTTATAATATTCAGATGTTTAGAGTTGTAGGCTTTATTTTGTGAAGGCACTGCTCAGTTGTACTTTAAATAAGAAATAACACGAAGAAAGATGTTCTTCTCTATCAAGAAAACATTGCCTCAAATCGTAACAAATTTATCTGTCGATTGAAACTCCACAGATGTATGTCGTGTTTCTGGTATCTGTGTAGATAGGTATTCAGAGCTTTGGGGCTATTTTGGATTTTGAATTAGCCGAATATTTTTGAGGGTAGATAGGTAGAAATGCTGCTTAGACCTTCTGCAACAAAATGACTTTCCACAGGGATTTGAAAGTGGTCATGAGCCATATGGGCAAGTGCCCAGTGTGCTTCTCATGTTGCAATAAAGTAATTGGCAATCTTAGGGAATCGGGCAGTCTCTCTATTCAGGGTTGCTGAAGCATCCTGTGGGATTCAGTGACTTGGCCATAAATATTCTATTATGTTGTGGAATGACTGCCCCTGTCTTTTTATTCTTTATGAAGTACATGTATTTATTATGTATTGATCATTTGTCCTTATGTGAAAGGTTTGGGGCCTTTATTTTTTTGGTTGGTGGGTTTTTTTTTTTTGTTTTGTTATGTTTTTTGGCTTTTCTGTGAAAAGCACAGAAAGCAGGGTTTGTAGCAGTGCCATAGTCTCCTTTATCTTAGGATATGAAACTTGCTGGTATGTGTTGCCCAACACAGTAGTGGGAGCTGAATTTTTCTGATTGTTCTGTTGAGTAGAACCCAATTTTAAGAAGAGTGTCCATATTAAAAATGGTGTCCAGATCCCATTTCAGTCCTAAATCATTGAGGGGATTTGAGGATATATCCTTATCCTGATTTAAATATCATGATGTTTATATATTGACATGGGAAATGTGAGAGAGAATACAGAAGTTGGGTTACAGGAGGTGTTTGGTAAATCCCCACTAATTTCTGGGCTTCCCTGGTGGCTCAGCTGGTAAAGAAAGTGAAAGTGAAAGTCACTCAGTTGTGTCCAACTCTTTGTGACCCCATGAACTATATATATAGTCCATAGAATTTTCTAGGCCAGAATACTAGAGTGGGTAGCCGTTGCCTTCTCCAGGGGATCTTCCCAGCCAAGGGATCAAACCTAGGTCTCCCACTTTGCAAGTGGATTCTTTACCAGTTGAGCCGCCTAAAGAATCCACCTGCAATGTGGGAGATCTGGGTTTGATCTCTGGGTTGAGAAAATCCCCTGGAGAATGGAACAGCTACCCACTCCAATATTCTAAGCCACCTAAAGAATAGAAAATTATGTAACTTCTTTGGAAAACATTCTAGCGGTTTCAAATGGTTAAATATAGAATTATCATATGACCTACCAATTCCACTCTTAGGTAAGAGAAATGAAAACGTATGTCCAAATAACAATTTGTATACAAATATTTGTAGTAGCATTATTCACAATAGTAAAAAGGTAGAAATAACCCAAAAGACATCAATTGGTGACTGAATAAACAAAATGTGATATATTTATACAATGAAATATTACTTGGCCACAAAAAAGAATGATATAAGGATTTGTGCTACAACATGGATGAACCATGAAAACACTATGCTGAATGAAATAAGCCATACATGAAACACAACATATTATATGATTCCTTTTATAAAATTGTCCATAATAGGCATTGCTATGGAGGCAGAAAGTAGACCAGTGTTCGTTTAGGACTAGGATGATCGGCTTAAAACTCAACATTCAAAAAACTAAGATAATGGCATCTGGTCCCATCTCTTCATGGCAAATAGATGGGGAAACAATGGAAACAGTGACAGACTTTATTTTTGGGGGGCTCCAAAATCACTGCAGATGGTGACTGCAGCCATGAAATTAAGACACTTTCTCCTTGGGAGAAAAGCTATGACACACCTGCTATTGCTGCTAAGTCGCTTCAGTCGTGTCCGACTCTGTGCGACCCCACAGACGGCAGCCCACCAGGCTCCCCGTCCCTGGGATTCTCCAGGAAAGAACACTGAAATGGGTTGCCATTTCCACCTCCAGTGCATGGAAGTGAAAAGTGAAAGTGAAGTCGCTCAGTCGTGTCTGACTCTTCGCGACCCCATGGACTGCAGCCCACCAGGCAACTCTGTCCCTTGGATTCTCCACACAGGAACACTGGAGTGGGTTGCCATTTCCTCCTCCAATGCATGGAGGTGAAAAGTGAAAGTGAAGTTGCTCCGTCGTGTCTGACTCTTCGCGACCCCATGGACTGCAGCCCACCAGGCTCCTCCGTCCATGGGATTTTCCAGGCAGGAGGACTGGAGTGGGGTGCCATTGCCTTCTCCGATGACACACATAGACAACATTAAAAAGTAGACACGTTACTTTACTGACAAAGATCTGTCTAGTCAAAGCTATGGTTTTTCCAGTGGTCATGTATGGATGTGAGAGTTGGACCATAAAGAAAGCTGAGCGCTGTAGAACTGATGCTTTTGAACTGTAGTGTTGGAGAAGACTCTTGAGAGTCCCTTGGACTGCAAGGAGATCCAACCAGTCCATCCTAAAGTAAATCAGTCCTGAATATCCATTGGAAGGACTGATGCTAAAGCTGAAACTTCAATACTTTCACTACCTGATGCGAAGAACTGATTCATTGGAAAAGACCCTGATGCTGGGAAAGATTGAAAGCAGGAGAAGACGGGAACGACAGAGGATGATACGGTTGGATGGCATCACCAACTGGAACGTGAGTTTGAACAAGCTCCAGGAGTTGGTGATGGTCATTCCAGGTGAAGCCTGGCATGCTTCAGTTCATGGGGTCGCAAAGAGTCAGACATAACTGAGTGACTGAACTGAACTGAGGCTGATCAGGGGCTGGTAAGTGAAAGGTTGTTGATTTCACACACACAGGCATACCACAGAGTTAGTAAAGTATAGCAGAAAACATGTTTACTAGGAGAGTACGGAACTAGAGCTTCCATCATCCTTTCCTTGTCTTGAAGATCCCGGACAAGCCCCCAAGATGAAAGGTTGCTGCTGTGAGCTGTATGTTACATGGGATTTGTGACCTCTGGAGGAGAGGATTTTGATCTGGGGTCAGAGATGAGGCTTGACTACTTGGAGCTTTTTGTGTAGCAAAGTTTTATTAAAGTGTAATAGAGATAGGGAAAGCCTCCGACATAGACATCAGAAGGGGCCAGAAAGAGTGCCTGCCTTCCTGGTTTTTAGGAAGGTGTTTTATGTCTGTTAGAAAGCTATTAATCAGGCAAGAGCGATACCTCAAGGCTGAAGGAGTGGCACTAGGCCCCTTTCCCACAATACGCACTTTTTGAGATAGGTTGGCATGAGGTGTGGCATCCCCAGGCCATAACACAATTGACAGGAATCCTGGCTTGTTGAGCCATTATCAGCCCAAGGTTTGAGGAAAGAAAAAAAGTCTTAGGGGGAACCATTTTGAAGAAAGGCAAATTCCAAAGCAAATACATAGTTTCATTAACATAAGAAAAACACATTGGTTAGCTCAAGGCTGAACCGGATGTCCTCAACGCAGAATTACTAGAAGCCTCTTTTAATTTTGTGTAGAGAAGGAAAACAAACTGCCACTTGCAGTTTACTTCCTCCTGCCGCTGGGGAACCTCTGGCCCTCCTGCCTGTTAACTCTCTCATAACTAAAGAGTGCAGGTTTCTTTGGGGGATGATAAAAGTGTTCTCAAGTTGTTTATGGTAATGACGGCACAACTCCATGAATTTAGTAAAATCCACTGAGTTACATGCTCTAAATTGATGAATTATATAGTATGTCACTTAAATCTCTTGAAAGATGTTGTAAAAACACAACCAACAGACACAGATACTTTACACGGCAAATATTTATATAAGCACTTATAGTTAGATTATCCAGCTGAGTTCTATTGTCATTTCATTTTTTAAGACTAATTACCACAAATTCTGCACATGAAATTTTAATTAACCAGGTTCTACCCTACAGAGTTCTTGTTGGCTTCCCCCACCGCCCCCACCCCTATAGTCTTATTAAAGCAATAAGTTTAAACTCAGGCCTGTGCTATGGTGATATGGAATGATATGGAGGCATATGGCACAAGATGCATAGTGAAAGGTAGGAATTTTCATCAGCAACAGGAGCACATTGATTAAACATTTGAAACATTCTCTTCAAAGGGTATGACAGTGGCAGGAGAGAAGGAAAAAAAATTAAGTGGATTCTCTCTCATTATGGGCTTCCCAGGTGGCACTAGTGATAAAAAACCTACCTACCAATGCAGGAGACATAAGAGACTCAAGAAGATCCCCACAAGGAGGGCAGGGTAACCCACTCCAGTTTTCTTGCCTGGAGAATCCCCATGAACAGAGGAGCCTGGTGGGCTACAGTCCATCGAGTTGCAAAGAGTCGGACAGGACTGCAATGACTTAGCATGTGCACACTCTCTCATTATGCCAGAATTAAGTTGTCAGTCTTCTGTGGGGGAAAAAACCTCTTCCAAACAAATTCCATAAATATGAGCAATAAAATAAACTCAAATTGAGTTGAACAGTTTGATGGAAACATCTTGCAAAAGTCAATTTTCCCGTTGTTAATAGTATGTAAAAGTTTGACTCTTAAAGCATTATTTAATGGCCCCGCTATCTTGTCTCTCCTTTGATCTAGCAACCAGTTTCTCGAAAGGGCTAGTAATAGAAACTATGATCTCTGACATAGAATTACAATTAGAGAAACTCTATCTTTTATATCTCACTGTAGTTATTACCATCTGAAGTATCATACCTAACACAGAAGTCCTACAGTATATGTAGTAAATATTGGTCTGTCTGTCTGTCATTGTTTGGAACCACTGGACAGTAAGGCTTTATCAACTGTCATTTTAACCATTCTCTCAAGTTCAGCCAAGTCTTCACTGACAGTGTTAAGTAGCTGTAAACTGAAAGAACCCACTCCATACATCAAGAGCCCATTCCAGTCCCCTTCCAGTACTACTCATGCCTTTTAAATTAGTATCTTCTTATGTAAAATAGTTAATAAGAACCTAATATAGAGCACGGGCTTTCCAGGTGGCTCAGTGGTAAAGAATCTGTCTGCAATGCGAGAGATGCAGGTTCAGTCCCTGGGTCAGGAAGATCCCTTGGAGAAGGGCATGGCAACTCACTCCAGTATTCTTACCTGGAAAATCCCATGGTCTTGTCCAGTGAATTGGCTCTTCACATCAGGTGGCCAAAGTATTGGAGCTTCAGCATCAATCCAGTGAATATTCAGGATTGATTTCCTTTAGAATTGACTGGTTTGGTCTCCTTGCTGTATGGGAAAGTGAAAGTAAAAGAAAGTAAAGTCGTTCAGTTGTGTCTGACTCTGTGTGACCCCATGGACTTCAGTCTGCCAGGCTCCTCCGTCCAGGGGATTTTCCAGGCAAAAATACTGGAGTGGGTTGCCATTTCCTTCTCCAGGGGAGCTTCCTGACCTGGGGATTGAACCCAGGTCTCCCGCACTGCAGGTAGACTCTACCATCTGAGCCACCAGGAAAGCCCAAGTGAAGTAAAAGTCGCTCAGTCGTGTCCAACTCTTTGCAACCCCATGGACTGTATAGTCCATGTTTGAATTCTCCAGGCCATAATACTGGAGTGGGTAGCCTTTCCCTTCTCCAGGGGATCTTCCCAACCCAGGGGTCAATCCCAGGTCTCCCACATTGCAGGTGGATTCTTTACCAGCTGAGCTGTAAGGGAAGCCCTGCTGTATGGGAATAGAATCTAAAAAAGAGTGGGTAAGTATGTGTGTATGTATAACTGATTCATTTTGAAGTACAGTAGAAACTAACACAATATTGTAAATCAGATATACTCCAATAAAAAGCAATTAAACATAAATTAATATCTACTTCATCTTCAGCACATAAGGACTCAGGCATGTCCAGTCCCACATGGACACTGTGGTACCATGGTGACAGGATAATTATCACCCACCCTCATGAAAGCATTCTCCATTGGTCATCTTTTTTTTTAACTTTCTTTTTTTTTTAATTTAAATATATATTTTAAAATTTTGCAATGTTGTATTGTTTTCTGCTCTATAGCGATACTGCTGCTGCTGCTAAGTCACTCCAGTCGTGTCTGACTCTGTGCAGCCCCATAGACAGCAGCCCACTAGGCTCCCCCGTCCCTGGGATTCTCCAGGCAAGAACCCTGGAGTGGGTTGCCATTTCCTTCTCCAATGCATGAAAGTGAAAAGTGAAAGTGAAGTCGCTCAGTCGTAACCGACTCTCAGTGATACTAATCAGCCATAATTATACATATGTCCCCTCCCTCTCTAGCCTCCTTTCCCTACCCCTCTCATCCCCCCAGGTCATCATACAGCGCCAGTCATCTTTCCTTATTTTGAGAATTATTACTGTAATCAAAATAATGACATATATTATTTTAATGTCTTTGCTTACAAAGTAGGAAGTATCAAAAGGAATAGTCCGTGGCATTGTTCCATAACTTGCTCATTGTGCCTGTAGGCTACTCTGGATATCAGGATTATTACCCGTATGGTGGGCGAGGTGCCTATGAAGATGTCCCCAGGAACTATGACACGTACACCGCGGGACTGAGTGAAGAGGAGCAGCTGGAGAGAGCATTGAGAGCCAGCCTCTTGGACCAAGGTAGGGAATTTGCACCCTTCACTTATTTTAAAGTACATACCTCACATGGTGTGATGTCTGAAAAAGGGCTGTTTGTAGCAAATTAAACTTTAAATAGTTTATAAAAAGGAGATGTAGATGAAAAAATGTGTGCAGATTGTGATTACAGAGAATGGGGTGCGATGCCATATTCCCAGCAACCTAAGCTAATAAGGTGCCAGACTATGTATGTATTGTTAAAGTGGTTCTTTTTATAGGCCTGCCACACTCAGTGCTTTGGCATTAAAGTCAAGAAACCTAAGAAAAAAATTCTTAGGTACATGAACGAAGGGTTTACTTTGAAATGCATATCTATAAGGCATGCTATATGTCACTGTACATCAAAGGGTCGCCCACAAGCCTTCTTCAAAATCACATGGGCGGCTTGGTGAGAATGCAAACTCAAGGTTTGGCTGCAGGCCTGCTGAACCAGTCTCCCTGCGAGCAGAACCTGGAAATTTATATTTTTAATTGACTTTCCAGATGATTCTTTTACCAATTAGTATATGAAAAGAAAATGAAAGTGAAGTTGCTTGGTTGTATCCAACTGTTTGTGGACTACCGGGCTCCTCAGTCCATGGAATTTTCCAGGCAAGAGTACTGGAACGGGTTGCCATTTCCTTCTCCAGGGGATGGATCTTCTCGACCCAGGGATCAAACTCCCACATTGCAAGCAGACGCTTTACTGTCTGAGCCACCAGGGAAGCCCTGTATGAAACAGTATATGAAAACCGCCCTATATATTTTGCCATCTTTCTTCTAGGTTTGGTAATAAGTTTTGGTATTCCTGTTTTTATTGTTTGTGTGTCTGAGTGTTAGTCACTCAGTCATGTCCAACTCTTTGTGACTCCATGGACTGAAGCTTGCCAGGCTCCGCTGTCCATGGAATTTCCCAGGCGAGAATACTGGAGTGGGTTGCCATTACCATCTCCAAAGGATCTTCCCAACATCTACTGCATTGGCAAGAGGATTCTTTACTATTGAGCCACCAGGGAAGCCTGCTCGATACCATAAGTAACCATAATATCAGGTACTTAAGAGAGGCTTCAGCCATTTGCTGGAATCCGTGAGAAGGGGTGAGCTTTTTCTTAACTAGATCTATCAGAGTTCCACAGAAGAGGTGGTGTTTGAGTTGATCCTTGAAGAATGTGTAGCATTTGCCAAGATCTGAAAGGGCCTTCCAGGTAGGAATCGTATCCTCTCAGACACAAGAGTAAAGGGTGTGGTCATCCCATCCTTGCTTTTGAATAAAGTGCTAAGAGAAGAAGGGGAAGAAGAGTGGGCAGCTAGGCTGGGGCCTGATCACAGAGGTCCCAGAATTAAATGGGCCACGTGGAAAATGGGTCTGGTATATGATATAACTTCCAGGAACAGTTCTGCACGGGAGAGTGATCTGATCAGAGCTGTGTTTCATGGATCCAGCAACAGTCATGCCAGGAACAAGGACTGAGCATGAAGGGGGTTATCAGGTCTTACAGCATGTGACGGGAACACACAGATACCCACAATTTGGTTTCTGACGTTAGGAATACGGTCTTAGCAGTAAGAGTGCGTGGAGATGGGCAGTGACAGCAAGAGGGGAGGACAAATCAGAAGACTTGGAGTAGTCTACTCACAGGGCAAAGTCTGGATGATGAAGGCGGCTGAGGCAATGGAGAGGAAGGGATAAATCAGGACTTCTCAGATGAAGAGTGTCAGAACCGTGGTCTATCAGTCACCTATTACTGGGTAAAATTGCCCAGACACACTTGGCCTAAAACAATACATGTTTCTTCCACATTTATGCTTCTGCACGGATGATCCATGGGCCAGGCTTCACTGGTCTCGGCTGGTGTGCTGAGGTGTCTGCAGTGGTCAGTTGGGGCTAGCTGCTCTAGGACAGCCTCCTCTACCTACCTGACCGACTGATGTCTGATACGATGGTGGCGATTGGTCCACACGTAACCCGTCATCCAGCCGGCCAGCCCAGGTTCATTCACAAGGCCTCAGCACGAGGGTGCCCAGGGAGAATGTGGGAACATACTTAGGCTGGTGCATTGTTGGTTCCGCTGTATTTTGTTACCGAAGCAAATCAGGAAAGCAGACAAGGTTCAGGGGATAAGGAAGGAGATTCCACCTCTTCCTGGGCCGAGCCGTAGAGTCGCATTGCAGAGAGGATGCACGGAAACAGAGGTGGATAACCAGGTATATTCTTGCCATCACCAGCCTTAATGGACCGCTGACATCACAGTCACTGGAAGCGTGCCTTAGCCTTGGAATCCCAACCACTGGGGGCAAGGCCCAGAGGCTGTATTTTAACAAATTCTAAAGGTTAGTCCTAGGCATAGCAGGTGCTTAATCACTCCAAGGTGAGACATGCAATATTATGGGAAGTAAGGATATTATGTATTTAATTTGGAACAAACCATAATCTTAACAGAACTGTGTCTGAATTTGTTACCTTGGACTGTCCATTGCATGTCAATACGGTATGCTCTATTGGATGTAAATCTTAGAAGTACAGTAGAAATGTTATCACTGATAAAAATATTAATCCCTGCGTATCACACACAAAAGTAAGGAAGTCAGGGCAAAGCTACTAAGCCTGGACTTTGTACAAAACTTTATTTAGTACCATAGAGAGACAACGGGAGGGGATTTTTGGTGATGGCACTCTTCCGTATCTTGGTTGTTGTGATGGATACACTACTCTTTGCATTTGTCAAAACTCACCTAACTGTATCCCACAAAGAGAACATTTTCCTAAAAAGGAGTTTTAAAAGATGTAAATAGAAATTAGCAAGAAACCCAATGAAATAACTGGTAGTCTTACAAACAAACACTATAAAAATCATTAGTGAAAAGGTCTTATTTGGAAATGGAACATTGTTGTAACGGATTCACTTTGGGTCTTGTTTAGAAATGGAACATTGTTATAACTGATTTGCTTTGCTATACACCTAAAGCTAACTCAACATTGTAAATTAGCTATACTCCCCCGACCAAAAAAAAGAAAAAGAAATGGGTCATTCACATGGTGTAAAGGGTCACTTCCTAGAGGGCGTGTTAATAGGAAGCAGGGAGACTTAAGAGTCATCACCTAATCCCAGCGATCAAATTTGGCAGCATTATTGTGGGATGGCCTGATAGTGTATGTCTCCTGATGTGATGCCATATGAGGAACACAGCATCGACTATGACATATTCTTACTAAAAATGCTTCGTCTTCCAGAGTAAAGGCCCATATACAGGAAATACATGGAACAGAGGAATAAGTCAAGACATCATAAAAAACATGAGATTTCTACAATTCAGTGAGATTGGTCTCCTGAAAAAAAATCAATGTCAGAAAGAAAGCAAGATGTGATTTTTATATTAAAAGGAAGTAACAAGCAAACATAACACGAGCACCTTGAAAAACTGGTTCTTATAAAGAGACCTTTTTTGAGGAAACAGAAACTTTGTGTTTGGACTATGTGTCAGATATTATTTGGGAACTGGACTAACTTTCTTTGAGGTGACAGTGGTATTATGGATAAGTAACAGAAGGTCCCTTATTCTTGGGAGATATCCACTGAAGTATTGTATTTGGAAGCAAAGTAATATGTCTGCAGCTTACTTTCAATTTTTAGCTGAAAACGGCTCTCTCCTCTCTCTCCTTTTCGTTCTCCCTCTCTCACTCACTGCAAAGGTGAGAAACTGCAAACTTTACCCTGCAATTTATCTCTTGAAAATCCAGAATGACAATACTGACAATTCTAATTAGTTCTGCAATTAAGAAACCAATTTATGAAATTAATGTTTTCCAATTTATGAAATTAATGTTCTCCAAACTTACTTGACCACAGAACTTCATTTTCAATGAATGTTTTTAAGAGCATATGGAACTAGTTCCAATGAAACTGATATGAAGAGATCTCTTAAAGTGCATATATGTACAGTAATGGGTGACAGCAAAGGAAATAACTTTGCAAATTGTTTATATTAATTTCATTTCCCTTAAAATATTCATGTCTGTCTTAATAAGAGTGAGATGCCAAGGAGACATTTTTTTAAATGGCCTTTATTATTTTTTACCTTTATTTCCTATAGAAAAATATTTGGTTTATTTTATAACCGTTGACCATTATGGTAGGTACCTTTGAACCTTACTTATGGTAGGTACCTTTGTTTTGAACCTTACTTTTTTTTCATTCATTATTATGTTGTAATCATCTTTTCATGCCATTAAAAACTTTGAAACATACAGATCCACCATATATTTTCTTAAACTTACACCTGTTTCCTTTTTTTTTTTTTTTAAAGATGGGAGATGTGCTCTAGGGGCTTCCCAGGTGGCTCAGTGGTGAAGAACCTGCCTGCAAATGGAGGAGACACAGGACAAATGGGATTGATCCCTGGGTCGGGAAGATCCCCTGGAGAAGGGAATGGCAACCCATGCCAGTGTTCTTGCCTGGAAAAATCCATGGACAGAGTAGCCTATTGAGCCACAGCCCATGAGGTCGCAAAGAGCTGGACACTACTTAGTGACTGAACACGCAGGCACAGTGTATTATTAATAATGGTATTTTTAATTCTGTCTTTGTTGAGATCATTATATACTTTTTCTTCTTTAGTCTATTATTAATAACATAGTAAATAATTTTGATTTTCAAACTCTGTCCTTGGAATTCTCCAGGCAAGAATACTTGAGTAGGTTGCCATTCCCATACCCCGGGGATCTTTCTGACCCAGGGATCGAACCTGGGTTTCCTGCATTGCAGGCAGATTCTTTGCCATCTGAGCCACCAGGGAAGCCCCACTCTATTATTAATAACATACTAAGTAATTTTGATTTTCAAACTTGAGGCAGGTTTTCATTCCCAGGTTAAATCTCATGTGTTTGTGATGTTCATGGTACATCTTGGTGAGGGGCCATGTGTACCCAAAAAGACTGTGTGTTCTGCTCTAGTTGGGTAGAGGTATTCTACAAATGTTTATTATATTAATTGAGTTGATAGTGTTGCCCAGGTCTTCTAATCCTTGCGGATTATCTGCCTACTTGTTCTATTGAGCGCTGTATTTTGAATTTTGTAGAATTACCATAATATTCAATATGTACTATAAGGTTACCCTCAGTGTGCCAACGGCTTTAAGAATTCCTCCACTGTTACCTTGTTTCTAGGGTGGGGGCTAATTTGCCTGAGTGTTTCTCAGTGTCTACTTGGACTTGATTTTTAGGTCTTTGTGCTGTAACTGGGTTAGGTACTCCATCCCCTCCCTTACCCCTTCTCCAGTGGGTGGCACACTGTTGTTACTCATTGTTGTTCAGTTGCTCAGTCGTGTCCAGCTCTTTGTGACCCCGTGGACTGCAGCACACCAGGCTTCCCAGTCCTCCAGTCTCTCCCAGAGCCTGCTCAAACTCATGTCCATCAAGTCGGTGATGCCATCCAACCATCTCATCCTTTGTCGCCCCCTTCTCCTCCTGCACTCAGTCTTTCCCAGCATGCAGGTCTTTTCCAGTGAGTTGACTATTCTCATCAGATGGCCAAAGTATCGGAGCTTCAGCATCAGTCCTTTATTCATTCCTGACCCAGGTATTGAACCCGGGTCTCTTGCTTGCAGGCAAATCCTTTACCATCTGAGCCACCAGGGAAGCCCCATTTACTTGTTGCTCTCTGCTTTTTAGCCTGGCCGCGGGAGGCTGGTGTAGGGTGTGCTCTGATTAAGGCTCAGTCCAAGAAGTCACTGTGTCCCTTGGTTTGGAGGCATGGTCTTCTCAGTATCCCTGACCCTCCAGTTTAGAGGGTTGTTTTGTTTTTTTTTTCTCTTCCTCTTCCCTTTTCGAAGCTGCAGAAGGCTCTCACTATTTCCCTAAGGGAAACTTGGTTTTTGTCTTTCTTGCAGGCACTTAAGTCCTTTGTTCCTTAGGGACAGTAGGGAGGAACGATCCAGGCAGTCTTTCCTGCGGCCCTATCCCAGGAAGGACAGAGGACAAAGGACACATGCTCTGATCTCACCTGTGTCTTTTTAAGGACCACTGGAGGTCCTGAGAAGAGCCTGAAAGTGGGTGTAAATTCCTTTATATTGCAGCCCCCTATGTGTTCTGTGTTATGTATTCTAAGAATATAATCTTGCTAGCTGTCACTCTGCCTTAGCAATGTGTTAACAGTGTTGGCTGAATTCTTGTTAAGTGTCCAGTAGAGCCTGTCTTGGGTAAACAAGGGCTCCTGTAGCATCTTGGACTTCAGTCTAGCTGACTGCCCTACTGCTGTCCCTTTCCCATGGGTTCAGGACAAAATATTAATTTGCAAATTGTACATAATTTATGCTTAAAGATGATAGTGGTGCTTTTTCCAGTTTTCTGTATCCCCAGTGGAAACCAGAGGTGTTTCTGATTCTTCATTGGGGGTTTCAATTTATCATCTTAGTACATTTATTTATTAGCTTTTAAAAAAAATAAGGAAAATCTTTCCCTCATGAAGAAAGTAAAATCTATAGGCTTGTTTTAAAAGGCAGGGTAAACGCTTAATTCTTTTTCTTTGATTCCCAGTTTTCAGAGAAGTTAGCATAGTCGTCACCAATAATCCTGGGATGTGAAAGGGCCACATAGTGGAAATTCATTTGGTAGAATGCCAGTCCAGCAAGAAACATCCAGCACCAAATTAGTTTCAGACCTCTCTTTAGTTCGATATACTGGAAGAGTAAACTAAGAATCAAGGTAACAACTCTTTTAACCTCAGAATTTGCTGTTGTCATGTTTCCTAACAGTGTACCTGGCTATAATTAAAAGTCCTAAAGCTCATGCCAGGAATAACAGTACCAAAGTAGCCTTTGTAGAAGAAATATAGAAATCCCTATTATTTCAAGAGGCTTTTGCACATTTACTACCATTAACAAAAATGTTGTCCTGTTCTGTTGGCAGTCTCAGCTTTTATAAACGAATCCAAGAGGCAGCTGATGCCACAATAATAGAAAAATTCTGGATGAGAGCCATCTCTTTCTTTGAGTCAAAAGGCAGATGCCAACTAGGAACATTAGCTCATTCCATTTTCCTCTCCCCCTCCCCCACATCCTTCTATGTATAATTTGTGCCTTTTTTTTTTTTTTTTTTTAAATAGCCTGCCACCAAGTTCAGCTGGTGACTGGGTACAAAGCTGTGTCCTTTTCAACTTCTGTCTGCCAGCCTGGAGCATGTGTACTGGTTAAAACTGGAAATCCTCATGACATGTGGAGTAACGTGTGTTGCTTTTCCTAGACTCCTCTGAAAGGCAAACGGCCACAATCACACTCCGGCTCTCTTGTGAAAATCAAGCAGAGTTGTCACCCCCTCCCCAGACTGTACAGTTGGGGTTACTGGCTGGCCATATGTGGAGCTATGGTGGGATAAATTATAATACAAAGGTCTTGGCTTTAGATTGAAATGGGTTCCTGCTTTGTCTCTAAGTCTTCACATGTAAAATTAACCAGGGGAACCATATTGGAAAAGAGTATCTAGGTTCCAAATGAGTATGTAGGGCTTTTGTTGCTAAAAGATCACTTGACAGTATCTTTGAATCCTTTTTATAGGCATTTATATTCATAGGGACCAATTCAGGTATATTTTAAGTGAAAAAAACAAAGAGAGAATTTAACTGAGATGTCTGTTTTGCCTTTTATTGAAGCTACACCAAAGTATATGCAAATGACATTTGTCTTGTTTATTATTGTATGGAAAATTTTGAAAAAAATGGAGTAAATTGCATACATGTTTTTAATCTTTCATCATATGGTACATCATATGGTACGAAGAGAAGAGGCTTAGAACCGCAGTGGTCTGAGCATCAGTCTTCAGTGAATTAACTTTACTTGAGATGTGTGTCACTGAACCTAATCAGACGTTTGCACTATTACTATTCTTTTTTTAATAATAACAGAGTTGAAGTGGGTCCCCTTCAAAGTTTTCTTTCTTTTCCATTATTCTGTGGTAATGGACTGAGTAGGGCAGGTGTAGCCAGAAATGGGGACATTGAGAGGTGTCAGGAATATTGGCGCGTTTGTCATCTAGGTCTCAGGGCTGACGGATGAAAGATCATTTCTGTATTGGAAGATAAAGTCACACAACTGTCTAAGGCAGGTCTACATTGATATGTAAACACGTTTGATGCTGGTACCTTCTTTAGTCACTTGATTATGAGTCTTCACTGGCCCAATGCAGGCATGATGCAGTTGGTGATTTTTAACGTATGCAAATGTTCACGGCTGGTCTGCTTGGCTTTGCAGGCGTGTTGGAGGCCAGGACAGGGATGCACAGCTCATTCTGTGTGACCACTTAACTTTTTTTAAAGTAATTTGGTGTGTTTTCCCCTAGGAAAACTTTCTCTGTAATGAAAAAGTGCCATCTGCCAGATTTCCTAAAAGCAATTTCATCGCAGACTGCTCCCTTTAGATTACTGGTTCTTACTCCCTACTCTCAACATTAGAGATATTCATTTCAGTGAGTAAAGTTTGATATTCGAGACTGTAGCTAGATGTGAAATTGTGCGTGTAAAGAAGTATAAATACATGCTTTTTCAAGCCTGCGAACTAACATGTGAATATATCCCAGTCAGGAAGAGAAAGAATAAAATAAGTGGACCAAGTTTCTGTTTAGGCTGCTATTGGGAAGGAGCAGGCTTCTGTTGAGGTTTTATACTTAGAAAGATTAACTATATCTTGGCCTTTGCTAAAATAAAAAAAATTAAAATAATGATACATGGAATTGAAACACATTTGAGAAATTGACATTAATGGTTCTTTGTGAATTATTTTATAATTTTTCCTCTGCCACCATTTATTTACAGCATTATTCAGATGCTAATGAGTAGATTTAACAATAAACAAAATGGTGATGAGGTAGTTCCACCCACTCACATCTTCTCCATCCTATTTTGGGGGCTAGCAAGTCTTAGTGGTTGCAGGAATGTTGCCTGGTGCATTCGTCACATTGCTCCGGATGACTGTTCATTCTGTTCCTTAGCAAATCCTCTCTGAGTCCCTTGTCTATATGTGGTACTGTTGCTGAGTAATAACAGGGTACAGAAATGAGTAAGTCTTCGTCTTTGCTATCAAACCAAAAGTATTATTCTTTTTGCTGAATGGTAGGAGATTTAAGTGACTTCACTTCAGCTACCCCAATATATTAGATTTAGGAAAGAGATAAAGTAACTTTTGAAATGAGTTAGTCCCTTTACTTACCCATCTATGAAATTCTCTGATTCAACAACTGTGATTCCTTAAGCTGTGTAAGAATTTTATAGAATAGCAAATTTATTAATATGATTTGGATACTCAGGTTATCTATACAATTTTTTTCTTTTTTTAATCTGTACAATCTTTAATACCAAAATTATTGATGGGTATATTCAGTGTCTCATAAGATCAAACTTAACTGGAGAAAACTCTTTTAATATAGGCCTGTTTAAGAGACTCTTCATTCTTATAAAATGTTTTAATTAGGGAGAGAGTTGTCAAATAGTGCTTTAAAATTATAGTAGATTCTACATTCTTATTAAACAATTGGAGGTGTAAAAATTTTTCTAATTCTATGTATCTATACTAAAATAGGAAACAAAACAAATTCTCTTTTTTTGGAGCTAACGGCCTAGACTTTGTTTCATTGACTCAACAGTTGATATTTTAGTGAATAAAATTGAATAAATTTTTTTTTAAATTTGAGCCTTTCTTGTAACATATACCATATAACTGTACCATATAATTTTAAGTACATAACTGCAGTCTTGGGGAGGGACCTCTTATATCAATCCTTTGCTTAGTTTACTTAATTTATTTTTAAAGTAGGTAATGGAGAATGATATAAGACCATACCATTTTCAAACACGAATGGCATGGAGAGTGACCTTAAAGGTCATCATTGTCTGACCCCTGATTTTACCCAATGAGGAAGCAGACTAGGAGAAGTCAGGAGACTTACATCCTATCACAGTGTGTATCTGTGTCTGTTAACTGTGGACAGTGGCCTGCCCTGGGGATGCCAGTGTGACGTAGGTCGGGTTCCCCAGGCATGAGGATCCTGGGAGTCAGAACCTTCCTGGAAGGTGCGAGATTGAATCCACATTTCCTCATGCTATTATGAATCCAGGTGGGAGCAGAGCTGAACCTTGAATTAGCTTCCACATCTGTCTTCTGGGCTGCCTGCAAAGGGACTCCCAGCTTTCTCCCAAAGTCCTACCTGAATTCCAGACCTCCCAGGGTGGGTGTTGCTGAGGGCCTGAGACAGGTGGTGATGAGTACCTGAGCTCAGTTCAGTTATTATGGTCTTCTAGAATTTGGACAAGTGTTGTCATGCTGGTTAGAAAAGAATATATTGACTGTGGAAAATACAAATCACCAAAAAGAAAAGACAAAAAATAGTTCATAACTCCATCACCCACATTAAAACCACTCCCACTGAATCCTTGTAGCTACCTATAAGGGAGAAACCCAGAAGAAACCGCAGTACATGTTTTGGTGATTTTTTCCCAGGTCCATGAGCATTAATGATTCTGTGCCAGGAAGGTTCACATCCCCACACAGAACCCTATGAAATAAGCATTTGTCATTGTAGTCGTTGTTTTAGGTTGGGAAACAGAGCACAGAGAAGCTAGTTGCCAGGCCCAGGGTCACATGCTGAGTGGCAGACAACAGATGAGAAGGCCAGACTCCTCTATATTCCTTGCCGGGGCACTTTCTATGTTGTCCAATACAGCCTCTTCAGAAAAAGCACTGTGAATTTTCCGATACAGAAGAGTCCAGCGTGAATCTGTCTGTGGCCCTCCACAGTCAGGCCACATGGCTGAGCTGGAGTTGTGTTTGAGTTCGTGGAGGTAGATTGGCCGCTGCAATCACCCTGACATCAGAACGCTGAAAACTCTTAGGTAGGCATGGTCACAAGACAACAGTCTCAGCTACACTGAAAAAGATAGTATCATTTATAGAATGACAGTGACATCATTGGCCAAGTTCTTTGGTTGATTTTTTTTTTTAAGCAAAAGAAATCCTGACATTAATTAAAAATTGTGAAATCAATAGTTTGTATAGGAGAAGAATGCCCTTCTTATGGCAAGAAACGTGCATATTAGGTATCTAATAGAACACAAACCAAAAAACATGCTTCCTATAGACAGTCATAAATAATCTTCCGGGCAGTCATTTATTCCTACCAAAAATTATAGCATATGAGTTTGAAAATATTGTTTTTACTGTGGGCTCAATTAATGTCACTTGAATCGATATTTGCACTGTTCATTTAAATAGGACTCAATTTGTCTTCTATGGGTTTCTTTTTAGAAAAATATTCATAACAAAAAGGAATAAATGCGCTTGCACTAAGTATGCCTTAAGATATCAGAATTTTACACTGAGCTACCATCTGCCAGTGCAAGAGATAAAGGAGACATTAGTTCGATCCCTAGGTTGGGAAGATACCCTGGAGGAGGAAATGGCAGCCCATTCCAGTATTCTTGCCGGGAAAATCCCATCAACAGAGGAGCCTGGCAGGCTACACAGTTCCATGGGATCACAAAGAGTCAGACAGGACTTGGAACTGAGCACAAGACAAAAACAGCAACATTTTACACATTCTTCTAGTTTCTTGCTGGGCTTCCCTGGTGGCTTAAGCAGTAAAGAATTCGCCTGCAATGCAAGAGACTTGGGTTCAATCCCTTGGTTGGAAGATCCCCTGGAGGAGAGGGTATGGTAACCCACCCCAGTCTTTTTGCCTGGAGAATCCCCACGGACAGAGGAGCCTGAAGGGCTGCAGTCCATGGGATCATAAAGAGTCGGACGCAGCTGAGCGACTAAGAGCAGCTAGCTTCTCGTTAATAGGAATCATTCATGTGAGAATTTTCACTGTCTTTTACTCAGCCTCTTGAATCTCACTTGGAGTTGCACGTGTTCATCCATTTTGTTGTGTTGTTTTGCTAGTGAGAAAAATCAAGAGTCATATGTTGGTTTCCATTTATTACAGAATCACAAATAGCTTTCAAAGTGGTCTAGTTTCATCACATGGCAGTTCTCCAAGGATTTGAAACTATTTATAATTCTGTTGTACTTTGTTATGGAGAGCCAGATGTGAGAGTCATGCATAATATGTATTTATATATCTTCGTGAATTTCAATTAGGGACCAGCAGTCTTCCTGTGTCACATCTGTGTTATTTAAATCTACTTTTGTTGTAACACAGGACCAAAATTGTACAGCGTTATTAAGATTACTATAAATATTAAGCTGATTAAAATTACATTGTAATCATCTGCTTTAGAAAAATCGCAAATGGCCTAATCATGCCCCAAAAGGAAAAGTAGGTGAAATAAACCATGATCTAGAATAATACTCAGCCACTAAGAAGCAGGTTCACAGTGAGTCAAATGAGCAGGATATAGCAGTATTCTTAGTAGAGACACATCTATTTTTGTAAGACCTAGTAAATGTACTATAAAAAAGATTGGAAGAATATTTAGCAAAATGCCACTCATCCTGTTTCTCGGGAATAAGATTATGGTGACTTACTTTCTTGTTTTGACTTTATGCCATTCTCTCAAATGTCTGCAAAATTATGTATGAAAATCTACACATTGCTAAAAATATGCAGAATTGGCCTTCCTCTTCTTTGATGTTATCCACAGTCCCACTCTGTTAAAGGCATCAGGCTGTTTTTTGTAGAGGAATGCAGAGAAAACTCCACCTCACGCCTTCACCTCCAGCCTCTGTGGTCTACTTACTCCATCAGAGTGATGAGAGAGATGGTGCAGAGCTGATATCCAAACTAGGATTTCTCTACATCCAGTCTCCACTTTTTCTTTTTTGCTCACTTCCTTCTTTCTTTTCTTATCTATCCTTCAATCCTTCCAGGCTGAAAGTATCCACATACTCTGGGCAGGAAGAACAGTGGCTTCAGTTACCAGTAGCTAGCTCTCCCTGGCTGCTTCAGTGATTTCTTTTTTCTCTTTAATTAATTTTTTTTTTATCGAAGGATAATTGCTTTACAAAATTTTGCTGTTTTCTGTCAAACCTCAACATGAATCAGCCATAGGTATACATATATCTCCTCCCTTTTGAGCCTCCCTCCCATCTCCCTCCCCATCCCACCCGTATAGGTTGATACCAAGACCCCTGTTTGAGTTTCCTGAGCCATACAGCAAATTCCCATTGGCTATCTATTTTACATATGGTAATGTAAGTTTCCATGTTACTCTTTCCATACATCTCACCCTCTCCTTCCCTGTCCCCATGTCCATAAGTCTATTCTCTACGTCTGTTTCTCCATTGTTGCCCTGTAAATTAAAGGATCCAGAACACACTGGATCCTGTCTCATTGAAGCCTTCAGGGGCCACGGCACCAGGCGTTACCATCTGACTTTACAGTTTACGGAAGTTAAAGTTGCGCACGTTTTACCAAGCACATTTTTTTTTTTCAGATCAGTTGTGCATCACCTCAGTGGAAGGTGTCTAGTGATTGGCACTCAGAATTTTGGGTCTCCAAGAAAAGGGGGAGTCTGGCATGCTTTCTGTGGAAGAGAGCTTTTGTATCGCGAAATACACTTTTTGTATTTCTAGGAAACAGTGGGAGTTGACTCTCAGATCATAGTGTTCAGGATTCCCTACAAATCCCTACAGAACAACCCAAAACCAGTAGTTTGTAATTTTCAGCTCAGTGAGACTGAAAGGAGCTGGGGGTGATGCCGAAATAAAATGCAGCCTAGCCTACCGACATTAAGGGAGATAAAGTGTTTAATCAGTGTCTTCTAGAAAGAAGTGACATCTGTATGGAACACCTGCTGTCTTCATTATAACTTTAAATGAGCTGTGTCTCTGGGGGTTAGCAGGCCCTTCTTTTGGCACACTGTGCTGTGACAGAGATAAACTTTAAGCCCCAAGTAATTCACCATTGTGTGGAAGATGCTTTTTAGTGAGGCATGTGGGGGTGAGGAGGAAAATGAGCCCCTGCCTTCGATCACTCAGGCCCAGCGAGGACCGTTTTGAGCATAGCTTTGACACTATGACACTTGTCAAGTTATGACAATGTTTTCTTACCCCCTCAGCAGCCCTAATTATTTGCTAATTATTATCATTTTAATGTTTTATGCATCAGGAAGGCATGAAGACAGTGTTTCTTGGTTTATGGGCATAGCTGTTTTCTGGAATTCTGGATTTTTTTCTTTTTTAATTTTAATTTTAAACTTTTTATTTTGTATTGCGGTGTCACTGATTAACAATGTTGTGATAGTTTCAGGTGAACAGTGAAGGGACTCAGCCATACATGTACATGGATCCATTCTCTTTCAAACTCCCCTCCCGTCCAGGCTGGCACGTAACATTGAGCCGAGTTCCATGTGCTATACAGTAGGTCCTTATAGGTTATCCATTCTAAATATAGTGGTGTGTACATGCCCATCCCAAACTCCCCAGCTATCCCTCCCCCTCTGGCAACCATAAATCTGTTCTCTAAGTCAGTGAATCTCTTTCTGTTTTATAAGTTTACTTGTAGCATTTCTTTTCAGATTCCACGTATAAGGAATGCCGTAAGATATTTCTCTGTCTGTCTGACTTAAACTTCAGTCAGTATGACTGTCGGCCCGTCTCTGTTGCCGCAAATGGTGTGATTTCACCGTGTGCTTTGAGGAAGGGGCCTGAGTAGTCGCTGAGCAGTGCCTGTGTTGATGGCTTGTTTCTCTTACACTTTCGCTTATGATTGCAGGAGCAGACAGCCCTGCGTGTAAGGGACAAGAGCAGCAAGGAGCGCTTTCTCAGCCTTTCACACCAGTTACCATTTTGGCAGATTATAATCTAACCAAGAATTATTTCCATAAGCGGTGGCTGTGAAAAAGCCTTGTGGCCCCAGAAAATAATGTTTAACCAGCCATGTGGTTCATCTTATTAGCCTGTGGGGAAAATCACTCACCACCAAATTCTGCCATAGTGTAGATAGGATTGTTTGAAACCCAAATCAAAACATCTGCTGTTTTTCAACTGTGCGATCCTAAGGCTTTGTCCTCCTAAAGCAGCAGCAGTCGTACAGCTGCTATGCACTGTCTATCTCAGACCTTGACACCAGACAAGGGGGACATCTTCAGAGTTAATGAGCTATTAGGACATTCTTTCCTGTCAATTAACTGGTAGAATAATGAGATCAAATGAGCACTGTCCTTAAAAACACGCAGACTTGTTTTTTCTAAAAAGAGAGTGTCTTTCTCTGCTGTTTTAGTTACGTGAATAGACAGGCAACTGTTTAACATGAAAATAAAAACTGCACCTACAGCAGACAGAGGAGAGGTATACAGACAGGATCCTATTTAAACTCAGGATTCACAGGTTTTCCTCTTGAGAGGATGTAATGATATCATAACAACTGCTTTCACCTTGATTGTCCTAAAGACTGGCAGACAAATATTTAGGGGGTGAGCATGCTTTCTCATGTGAATACATGTATCATAGCTAAAGTCTGAGGCAATCAAGGTATCGATCCTAAATTTGAATTAGTGGGCTCCAGACCATGGGCCATCTAAGGATTTTGATTTTCCCCTGAATGTGATGAGAAGTTAGGGAAGGGTGTGACCAAAGGGGAGAGGGGACCCTGGGGAAAGACCCTGAGATGAGAGGGTGGCCCATTGTAGGTACTGCATTGTAGCAGCAATAGATTTTTTCAATGTGTGGACCAGAGTGGCAAATGTGTGGGAATCAGGTTGTCAGAGACCCGGTATGTTGTGCTTAAGGGTTTTGCACCTGACCTTGAAGACAGGGGAAACCATTGAGACTCAAGTGCAGGGGTAGCAATAAGATGAAATCTGGATTTTAAGCTCACTTTGCTATGTGTGGGTTACAGGAGAGAGATGGAATTTGAATCCCAGCATGCCAGGCACCATTATTTAGTGAAATATGCATGCATGTGTGTGTGTGTGTGTGTGTGTGTGTGCGTGTGTGTTCACTCAATCCAACAACTGCAAATGAAGTGTTACTATGTACCCATTTCAGAGAAGAGGAGACTAAACTGAAGGGAGGCAAACTGAGGTCCCATAGCTAATAGGTCATCCAGCAGAGATTTGAGCCCACGGAGTCTTGGTTCCAGAGTCTATTTACTTAATCATTACATTGTTTTGCCTTTCGTATTGTATTGGTAGGTTCATCGTCATGTTATTTTACTTGATAATTAACATAATTAATAGTATTCTAAATGCTACTAGTGTTTTACCGGCTTAATGAGCTTTTTCTTGGTATCCATACTCATAGGAATGAAATTAAAAATTACAATGAGCTAGAGTTTGCTGTAAAATATTCATCAAAACCTTTTAGGCTTCGCCGGTGGCTCAGTGGTAGAGAGTCCACCTGCCAGTGTAGGAGACATGGATTCGATCCATGACCCAGGAAGACCCCACGAGCCACAGAGCACTAAGTCCGTGTGCCATTAACTGCTGAACCTGTGCTCTAAAGGCTGGGAACCAAGACTGCTGAGCCTGCGTGCCCTAGAGCCCACGCTCTGCAACAAGAGAAGCCCCCGCAATGAAAAGCCTGCATGCTGCAGCTAGAGAAAAGCCTCAGCAGCAACGAAGACCCAGCAGAGCCAAAAATTAAAATAAATAAAAATAAAATTATTCATCAAAAAGTTTCAAATTAAGTTTTCCAAATAGAGGTTTTTTTAATGTCTTCTTGGTCAACGTTAACTTTCCTATGGGAATTTCTACTACACATTTCATGGTTGAGTGTTTCCAGAACCTTCAGTGGCGACGTGCGACAGTGGAGGGAATATAAAATCCCTGGATGTTTTCCAGCCCACAGCTAACACTCAGCCAACTATAGACAGAATCTTCTACTTCAGTGGAAACTTAGAAAAGATGATATTAAATGGAGGACTTTTATGAAAGGTACAGCTCACTGACATCAAGGAGAATTAAATGTATTTGTGACCACACTTGATTTCTGGAAAGAAGAGAATCACCATTGGTATCCAGCAAGACTGTGGGTCCATCTAAGGCCTATAAGACAAGAAAGGTCAAGTGTACTGTTACTGAGTAACTCAAGACGATGTTTCAGGGATTTTGGTGGTTTTCAATCCTGGCTGCTGGTCAGAATCATCTGAGGAGCTTTTAAAATTTATCGGTGCCTGGACCCCCAAATAAACCAGAGTGCACAGCCAGTGGGGCAGGGGTGAGAGTGCGTACACCGAGACAGCCATATGGGCGCAGGCACTAGGGCTGCGTTATGAGCATCCTGTGATGCTCACAAGCCTTCACGCAGCGAGCTCCTTGAGGACGAAGGAGAGAGGTTTCCATTTATCTCTGTGTCACTCTTTAGCTGTAGAAGATAACAGAAGGTACCTTTAAAAAAAATTTAATTAAAAGTAAAATAGTACCATCCATTTAGTAGTTACCTAGATTTCTAAATTCTATGTAATTTTTAGAATGTATGGAAAACCCATATTGTGCCAGATATGAGCAATGTAGCCACCCCTCTTCCCCTAAAATGAGGATTAAAACCAAAGTTTCTGCCTCCAGGAAACTTAGTCAAGTCGGGGAGAGAGAGAGAAGGTTGGAAGGAGGGACCTAAGAAGGAATAAACAGAAACAGCCGTTGTCTGAGTTAACCTGTTGTTAATCAGAGAAGGGTGACTGATGGTCGGGAATATTTAGGAATGGGATGGATTGATGGAAGGGAGAGAAGGAGAGAGAGTTGTGAATGGTTTCCTCTTAGGTTTACATGACAAGAAAGGAAACCATTAAGACCAACTTACATCACGTATAATTCTTATTGGAAATCATACAATTAAACTGTAGAAGAGCGTGTTGTTTTCATTTATTCTGTTTTTTAGGCTTGCCTTTATTAATGAGGAATGTTGACATAAACATAAAGCAGCGCATTTTAATGATTATTGCTCGTACTGTGTTTTCTTTTTTAATTATTTTGCCTTTTAACATGTTTCTTATTACAGAGGCATGAGATTCTTTTCCAGGCCTTTTAGTGATTAGGAAATTTGCAATTCACTAGAGCACCAATTAGAGACGATTATAACCTGACGGGCATGGCTCTGCCATTTGAGGAGAGCTCAGCTGACACTTTCAGAAACTGCAAAAAAAAATGTTAGTCTAAGAGCCCTGTGGCAGCAGTTTGGCCTTATAAGAATTCCACAGAGTTCTTGTGTGTAATAATATAGTTATTCCTTGGATTATAGTAACTCTGTAAGAGCCTTAGCACTCACCGCCTTGGTCCTAACCCCCTTGGCACAGTGCTCCCTGGAAAGAGAAGGTATTGGCTGGAGCCACATGGCTTGACCATCCCTGAGCTCGCCCTGGAGTCTGCAGAATCATACTCTCTGTTCAGAGCTGTTTTTTACCGTATCCCCCAAGTTCACTTTTAAGCATAATATGTGATCAGAAAAATGAACGGGATTATTCAGAGTAATAATACACATTCTCACCATTACAACTACAGGGTTGGCCAAAAAAATTGTTTGGTTTTTCATAAGCTGTTATGGAAAAATCCCAAACGAACTTTTGGGCCAACCCAGTACATATCCCTCTCTACCTTAGAGGGTTGTCAGTAAGATCCTTTGGTGCCTGCATTTGCTTCGAGACGTGTCTATTGATTGAGCAACTAGAGCAGATAGGCGAGGATCTATCCTTTAAAATAAATTTTAACAAGTTCCATCGACCAGCTCACATCAGCTTGCTTTCTAACATGACACTGGGAACTCCAGTGGGTTTTCTAGCATCTTGTATTTAACTGAGCTTTCTTGTGGATGGATCCAGAACATCCTGCAACTAGATTTTCTTCTTATGCATTGAGTGTCTTGATGAGGTGAACTTTTGGCCAGATTAATCTTTAATTAATTGATTAAGTATCAAATGATTTTTAAGACGATATTAGGAGTCAACTTATATTTTCTTAGTCTAATTTTATAACCTTTGTACACAATTGGATTTACAGTTGAAATCAGCCCTAGTATTGACATGTTGCTAAATGCCAAACATTAGCTCTTTGAATTGACGGGGTACTCCAGCAAATGCTTCTCATTCATTCCCTAAACACTCCCAGCAGCATCCATGTGTCGGGCCGTCATCACACAGTCAGAAATGTGCCTCTTGGGAAGGACCTTTCAAAACAGCATAAAGCGAGAATAATTCTCTGTTTTGAGCCCCCTTGCCCAAATTGGTACTTAAGAGGATCAAAAAGTTGATTAACCCAACTTAATTTAAAATTGTCCTATGGTAGTTATCAGATACAGTTCAACTAGACAGCTGAAGCTTTGCCTATCAAGAATTTGGTTTTTTTCTTTTGAACTTTTTATTTTATATTGGGGTATAGCTGATTAACACTGTTCTGATAGTTTCAGATGAACAGCGAAGGGACTCAGCCATACACACACATGTATCCGTTCTCCCCCAAACCCTCCTCCCATCCAGGCTGCCGCCTAACATGGAGCGGAGTTCCCTGTGCCCTACGGTAGCTGCTTGTTGGTTATCCATTTTAAATGTAGCAATGTGTACACATCCCTCCGTTTCGCCCAGGCAACCATAATGATGACTTTGTTTTAAAAAATATGTAAAGCAGGGAAACAGGGGAAAGATAGGAAGAGCGGAGAGTCTGTCTCCGCCCCAGTCTGTGAGGAAGCCCTTTGCAGCCTGCCTTTCACGCCTCCACACAGGGTGGGCTTCACAGCCAGTCAGGCCCCAGTTGGAGTCCCAGCTGTCTCTCCTTCACCAGCGAACAAGGTAATTAGGGGATTTATCGGGATTCTGTGGCTGGTGGTTAGACCCTCCTCTCGGGGCTGCGCTGACAGCCGCCTGAGTCCCGGGATGAGCGCCCGCCCCGCCTCCCCTGCCCAGAGAAGGCCCTGGGAGAGCTCCTCCTCTTTCACACGTGCCGTCTCCACTCATCTTAGGCCACCAGCTAACATTTATCTTTTGGCATTCATTTCAAGCCATCCTGGAGATATCTCCATGGTATCCTGGAGATACCATGGTAATGGTAATGAATGCTGAAGCACTAATATTTACCAAGCCCCCTTGTATGTACCAGGCCCAGCAAGGACATTACATGCATTTTTTAAAATTTACTTTGTACAAGAACTCATGAGGCAGGGCACAGTTGAGGCTTATATATTAAATGTATTAGGGCTTGGTTCTGATTCCAAAGCACTGCATCCTGTTCCAAGGATCTCGCTCTCGGAGTGTGAAATTCTGTTTCTACCGCCATCCAAAGCCTCCCAGGTGGCTCAATGGTAAAGAACCTGCCTGCCAGTGCAAGAATGAGGGTTCTATCCTTGGCTTGGGAAGATCCCCTGGAGAAGTAAATGGCAACCCACTCCAGTATTCTTGCCTGGAGAATCCCATGGACAGAGGAGCCTGGCGGGCTGTAGTCCATGGGGTTGCAGGAGAGTCAGACACGACCTAGCAACTGAAACAACAAAACAACAATCAGCCAGCACATACCTTGAGCTGGGTGCTGCTCGAAGCTCTTCCTATGTATTAACTGAATTAAGGATCACTGTAACTTTCTGGAAGTCCTATTGATGTCCCTGTTTTTCAGATGAGAAAACCAAGGCACAGAGGGGCTCAGTAACCTATCCACTTACACAAGATCACAGAGTGTAAACTGGGTCTCAAACTCTGGTTCTTAAAGCCCCCAGCTGTCCTTCCCCTTTCACTTAAGCAGTTCTTAACACTTGTTTTACAATAAGTCTCAGACTAATCAATGAAAAGACAGCAGTTCTCTCCTCACCTTAACCATCCCAGCTATTCTTTCTGCTTTTCCAGTAAACTTGCAGAATTCTTTTCCTTATCCTTACTACAGTCCTTCTGAAGTAGTGATATATTGACTATTTCATCCAGAGGCTAAACCAAGACTAATGCCTAAGCAAGGAAGAACAAATAGTGAATTCATTAACTGGGAATCTATTTACAATCCCCAAGGCTCATTGTGCAGGCAGTGCTTCTGTATCATTTAGAGTTGCTAATAAATGAAAGTCTTTGCATCTTTCCAAGCGTCTTGATATTTACCAGTCTCATATTTTACCATAGGAAGCAGCTTCAACAAGCATATTCATGTGTTGACAGTTCTAATTAATACAAGTAATTAGTCCTGACAGTAGAACTGTGAAAAGAAGACCCATTCATAAATTTGCTAATTATGTCACTCTGCTTAGAATTTAATTGCAGTCTAGTCTTTAATCATTTCTGTATATGGGCAAAAGGCCAGCTGACTAAATTCTTCAGACTTTTACATTTACCACTCGTAAAGGAATTTTGTCAAAATTAATTTACCATTGGAACATAGTGGTCTGGTGTGCAGAAGTGGCAAAGAACAGAGTTCCTTCTGCAGAGAAACAAACAGGAGAATGGGAAAAGCCAGGCAAGGAAGGAGGGAGGGAGAGAGGAAGTCATCAAGAGCATCCACATCCTTTCTTACGTATCTACATCTCCAAGGTTTTGTGTACTCATATTTCAGTGTTTTTCTAAAAAGTAAGGTAGTTTTATTTAGGCTGTTCATATGCTCATGGTACAGAAAATTTGAAGACAATTTGTTACCCGGATCCAAAGTTGAGCCCTCCTCTCTCTGATGTAAATAGCCTACTTTTCAAACAAGGATATCTGTTCTAAAACAGGGTTTTTCTAACTGAGCTCTATTGACCTCTTGTGTGTGTGTGTGTGTGTGTGTGTGTGTGTGTGCGCGAGTGCGCACGTGTGTACTCAGTCACGTCCGACTCTTTGTGACCCCGTGGACTGTAGCCTACCAGGCTCCTCTGTCCATGTCCGTGGGATTTCCCAGGCAAGATTGTTAGAATGGGTTGCCATTTCCCCCTTCAGGGGATCTTCCTGACCCAGAGATCGAACCCGCATCTCCTGTGTCTCCTGCATTGGCAGGCGGGTTCTTTTCCACTGTGCCACTTTGTGAAAGTGTAAGTTGCTCTGTCCTGGAGAAGGAAATGGCAACCCACTCCAGTACTCTTGCCTGGAAAATTCCATGGACGGAGGAGCCTGGTAGGCTACAGTCCATGGGGTTGCAAAGAGTCGGACACAACTGAGCGACTTCTTTTCCACTGTACCACTTTGTGAAAGTGTAAGTCACTCAATCGTGTCCGACTCTTTGCGACCCCATGGACTATATAGTCCATGGAATTATTCAGTCCAGAATACTGGAGTGGGTAGCCTTTCACTTCTCCAGGGGATCTTCCCAGCCCAGAGATCGAACTTGTATCTCCGTGTCTCCTGCTTTGGCAGGCAGGTTCTTTACCACTGCACCACCTTTGGGGCTGGATAATTCCTTGTTGCTGTGGGGGTGGGGCCATCCTGTGCACCATGGGATGTTGAGTAGCATCTGACTTCTTACCCACTCTGTGCTTGTGCATCCTTCCTCCCAGTTGTGATGGCCAAAAATATCTCCAGACACTGCCATTTGTTCCCTAGGTAGGCTAAATTGGTTGAGAACCACTGCACCAGAGTGTAAGTTTAGATGAAAAAAGAATCAGGTAAACTTGTGTATAGGATGCTTACATAGAAGCAGTTGTAGCAAAATCAATAAAGCACATCACTTAAAAATAATTTGGTAATGTACAATTCCGATGGAATGATGTTCCTTGAATTTCAGTACCTCCTTCAGTGTCAAGTTCCCTCTGGTTCTCTTGGATTGTAAGTACAGTAGTGTTTAGTATTAATAGTAGAGTAGTTGTATCTAAAACCCTTTGCTTCTCGTGTTAGATACTCTGGGCTCTTAGCTTTTAACAGAGTTCTGATCACTTTAAGATGACCTTAAAGTTATGGATACTCAGCTGCAGGTGTTCTTTGTTTTCACGTTCGTGAATTGCTCCCTTCTTGTCTTGCCTCCATCCAGTGTTTAGATGTCCAGTCCTTCGTTTCAGTTACTCTGTTACAAATAGGTTAATGCCCTTGCTGCTCAGCCCTTCGTCCACCTATATGGAAAAATCCTCAGACTTCAATGAGCCCAGCCACAGGGCATCTGGGACCCAGCACCTGGCAGCTGAGCTCGATTGGAGAATAATGACCCAACAGAGCAGGCTGAGCCTGTTATAAATGATGTCACATCTCCCCTGTCCTCGACCTCCCAGAGGAAATAGAATCCACCTGTTGGTAACACTTTCGGCATCCCATCATGAAAACTACAAACCTACCTGCATCCACTCCCACACTTGTTGCTCCTGACAGCTGGGCAGGGAGGGCTCTTTCTTCTTTTCAAAAGCTAGTCGTTCACCTGTCTTCTCTGCTCAGGAAAATCTGTTGTTATTGATTAACCCTCTCTCCATTCTGTCTTCAGCTTTTGAGTCTTTACCAGATCCTTCCTATCAACATGTCAACCTACTCAAGTCTCTTTCCTCCCTCATCCCAAAGAGGAGGAGACAGGTCAACAACTCGACTGACTTTTATTCCCCACCTTTCTTTCCATTTACAGTCTCCAAAGTCTCCACTTTCACTCTGGATCTTCCCTCCATTTCTTCAGTCGTGCTGCTGCCTGCCGCCCCCCCTTACTCTAATGAAAGTTCCCTAGTGATCTCAATGTTGCTGAGGCCTGGAGACACTTTTCTTCCTTAGATGTACTTAACATTACCTATCCACTCCTGGAAACCCTGCCTTTTTCCTCCACTTCTCCTGATGCCCACCCTCCCAGCTCTCTCACTGCTACTCTGCTCTGAACCTTTTTCTTGGTCTACTTTGCAGGCTTCCCCCATACCCCCAACCCCTACCACCTTGGAATATCAGTTTTCCTAATGACTTTATTCTAGGTCTTCTTTTCTTCTCTTAAGCTTTAGTTACTATTTGTACTTCAGATTTATCTCCTCTGCCCAGATATCTTTCTGAAATCATAGATAAATGAGCTCAAGGACATCTCACGTACATCATGTACAAACCTGAATTTATGGTAGCTTTTCTATCTCCCCAACTTGCTCTCCGTCAGGTGTTACCTCCTGGGTGTCGGTCAGTAACCAGGTGATCTCGATGCTAACCTAAAATATGTCTCAAATCCATGTCCACTAGTCGGGGCCACTGTTACGACTGGACTGTAGGAGGTCAGGACAAAGAGGTGTAGAGCCAGATCCCATAGGGCCTTTCAGGCCATTGAAGGACTTCAGTTTTTCTCTTGATGAGATGGGAGCCATTAAAAGATTTTGAGCACAGGAGTATCATAATAATTTATTGATTTTGTAAAGGGTCACTGGGGCTATTGTGTTGAAAATAGTCTGTGGGGTGGCATAGTGTGTTGAATGGTGACCCCCCCCCCCCCAGAGATCTATTCACCTAGAGCCTCAGAATATGACTGTATTTGGAGTAAGCCTCTTTGCAGATGTAATAAAGTAACAAGGTGATATCATCCTGATTGGGTGGAACTTAAACCCAGTGAACATGAGTTTGAGTAAACTCCAGGAGTTGGCGATGGACCGGGATGCCTGGCGTGCTGCAGTCCATGGGGTCGCAAGAGTTGGACACGACTGAGGGACTGAACTGAACTGAACTGAAACCCAGTGACATCTGTGCTGATGAGTCAGACAAGAAGAAGATAGACACAGAGGAAGTAGCACAAGTGGAGACAGAGGCAGAGGGGAGCGGCAGGAAGACCAATTAGGGTCCTGCTGCGGTCATTCAGGCAAGGGAGGACCACTGTCCCCATTCTGATGGCAGCCGTGGAGTACAGAGTGGTCAGCTTCTGGATACGTTTTGAAGGCAGATATGGAAGCATCTTTGACAGAATGGTGGTGATTATGAGAGAAAGAGAAGTGAAGGGGGAGTAACATTTTTGGCTGAGGGCACTGAAAAGTTGGAGTTCCCGTTAACCTGAACACACAGAGCAGGTTTGCAGGGGAAACAAATGGAGCTCAATCTTGGACCTGGAGAGACTGACAGGCTTATGAGAGCTCCACGTGGGGATGGAGTAGGTGGTTCAGTATGAGATTAGATGACAGGTATGGTCTGGAAGTATCAGCATGATATAAATAATATTTAAATTCGTGAACGTAGATGGGAATCGCCAGGGGAGTGAATATCAATGGAGAAGATCAAGGACTGAGCCCTGGGGGTCTCCAACATTAAGGGGTTGAAGAGAAAAGAAGGTACCAGCAAAGGAGAGTGAGAAGAAGGAACCAGTGAAGCGGGTGAAAAAACAGAGAAAGAGAGAGCAGGTGGTCCTAGAGCTGTGGTCCCCCCGCTGGGATCTAATGCTTGATGGTCTGAGGTGGAACTGATGGGAATAATAATAGAAGTAAAGTGCACAGGAAGTTTAATACTTTGTGTGTGCTGTGTGCGTGCTTAGCCGCTCAGTCGTGTCTTACTCTGAGAGACGCCATGGATTGTAGCCCACCAGGCTCCTCTGTCCATGGGATTCTTCAGGCAAGAGCACTGGAGTGGGTTGCCATGCCCTCCTCCAGAGAATCTTCCCAACCCAGGGACCAAGCCCAGGTCTACCCACATTGCAGGCAGATTTTTTACCAACTGAGCCATCAGAATCATCCCCCCAAACCACCTGCCTCCCCGCCGGTCTGTGAAAAAATTGCCTTCCACGAAACTGGTCTCTGGTGCCAAAAAAGGTTGGGGACTGCTGTCCTTGAAGACAAGTTTTTCTAGGAGGAAAGAGTATTTGTCTGTGCTAGGTGCCCTGGTGGTCCTGGGTAGACGAGGACTGAGAAATGACCTGTGGGTTTAGCAATGCCGAGGTTCGCAGTAGGCTTGACAGGAGCTGTTTCAGGATGTGAACAGTTCTGTGTGATATACACCCTGCTATTGTCCCTTGTTCCGCCAGAGTTGAAAGCCCTGAGCTTCTAAAAGCTTTGAGTTTCTTAATCATCCCCTACCCCTAATAAAGAGTGAAGAGAAGGACCCTGATGACTCACATAGGCTCCCTTACTACTGCTGGGTTCCCTAGCCTTCAGTTTAGTTCAGTTCAGTTGCTCAGTCGTGTCCCCAGCCTTAAGTAGTATTAAATATATAAATTCCTGATGCTACTCATCCTAAGCAGCAGAGAATCAATCGCCCATGTGAGAAGCAGCCTAACCACAAAGCAACGTTTGTCTTTGGTGTGGACCATCTCACCTTGTGCTTTTTCAGTGTAAGGCCAATAGTGGAAATTCCTAATCTCCTTGCTGTAGTACATGACCGTGTATGGAGGGGTTTCTCCTCAGGGTCCTGCTCATTGACTCTAGAGCAGCACCATCTTATAAGTTTCCTCAGTGATGGACATGGCCTTTTATCTTCTGTGTCCAAAATGGTAGCTGCTAGCCACATGTGCTGAGTGCTTGGAATGTAGTTAGTACAACTAAGGCACTGTATTTTTAAGTTTACTTAATTTTAATTCATTTAAATGTGAAAATAGCCATGTGTCTTGGGTGAGACCCAAGAGTCTATAGTTCAATAGGCTCTGCAGGTGATTCTCTTACACACTGAACAGAATGGTTTCCCGTGTTTAGAGCTGGGCTCCACCCCTAGAATTCCTGACTTAATGGGTTTGGGGATAAGGTGTGAGAATTTGGGGCTTCCCAAGTGGCTCAGTGATAAAGAATCCACCTGCCAATGCAGGAGACACAGGTTTAATCCTTGGGTCAGGAAGATCCCCTGGAGGAGGAATTGGCAACCCACTACAGTTTTCTTGCCCGAAAAATTCCTTGGACAGAGGAGCCTGGTGGGCTCCACTCCGTGGGGTCACACAGAGTCGGACATGACTGAGGCTGGCACACAGTAAGCATTTGACTTGTTAAGAGGTTCCCAGGTAATGCTCGGAAGCTGAACTGGAGATGACTTTGAGAACCTGATATACAAAATGGGCCTTCTCTTTGCGAGGTACCCCAGATCCCCAAGAGTCAATTCCATAAACTCCATATAACAAATACTTTGCAGGATATCCCGAGTGTACCCTATGAACTTTATGAAAATCTTTTTAGCTATTTTCTCATGATCCAGTAATGAACAGTGCCTGACTCACTGAGGAGCTCACAGTTCTGGGAACTGAACCAGCAACTCTGCAGTCTGTAGGACAGGCCTTCAGGAAGGGTGGGCTGAAGCTCCAGTTCTTTGGTGGAATTTCTTCTTTGTCCAGGAAACCTCAGCTTTGCTCTTCGTGGTTTTCAGCTAATTCAGTCAGGTCCGCCTGGATTTACTAGGATGGTCTCCCTTGAAGTCAACTGATTAGAGACATAATGACATAAAGGATCCTAGCTTGAAAGATGTGGTACTTGTTCTGCTCCTTGAAGAATGGGAGAGTCTAGTCAGTGAGGACTAAGGGAATAGATTTTCTAGAGAAGAATGAGCAATAAAAGGTGCCAGGACAGGAAAGTAGAACTGCTATGTGCAGAGTGGCCAGTTGTTGCTGTATGATCTTTCACTGAATCTCCCTTTCTTCATCTAAAAAAAAAAATGGGTTAAATGCTTGTCATAACTGTCCCCCAAAATGGAACGAGCTTGTGTTTGAGGGTGCATTTTGGAAACAATAAACACTATTTGATCTCTAGTAAAGAAGGCAGAACGCCAAAGAATTGATGCCTTCGAACTGTGGTTCTGGAGAAGACTCCTGAAAGCCCGTTGGACAGCAAGATCAAACCAATCAATCTTGAAGTGAAGTGAAGTTGCTCAGTCGTATCTGACTCTTTGCCACCCCATAGACTGGGGCCTACCAGGCTCCTCTGTCCATGGGATTTTCTAGGCAATAATGCTGGAATGGATTGCCAATTCCTTCTCCAGGGGATCTTCCCAACCCAGGGCTCGAACCCAGGCCTACCACATTGTAGACAGACGCTTTACCGTCTGAGCCACCAGGGAAGTCCCAATCAATCTTAAGGGAGATCAAACCAGTCAGTCTTAAGGGAGATCAACCCTGAATATTCACTGAAAAGACTGACGCTGAAGCTCCAGTATTTTGGTCATCTGATAACAGACAACTCTTTGGAAGAGTCCCTGATGCTGGGAAAGATCCAGGGCAGAACGAGAAGAGGCCATCAGAGGATGAGATGGCTGGATGGCATCACTGATGCAGTGAACATGAACTTGGGCAAACTCTGGGAGATGGTGAGGGACAGGGAGGGCTGGCGTGCTGCAGCCCATGGGGTCGCACAGAGTCAGACACGACTGGGAGACTGAACAACAACAGCAGCTACAAAGCAGTACAAATACTAAGATACAGCAGTGTTAGTGGTGGAGTGTTTGTGTGGTGAAGAAAAACAAAAAAAGTTTGGGCAGTAAAATGAGCCTGATTCTTGTGGGCTTTATCTAAAATAATGCTTGTTTGGGGAGAAAAAGTATAGGGTTGGACAAAAAGTTTGTTCATGGTTTTGCATTACAGCATATGGAAAAACCCAAATGAACTTTTTGACCAACCCAATAGTTTCAGTTGGATTAATAGGAAATAAAAAAATGTCCCTACATATGCAGTCACACCTGATTGCCACAAAGGTGTGGTAGGCATTTGATCAGAGCCTAAGATAACTCAACATTTTTTACACAAGTACACCTTAAGCCTTGATTTTTGATGCTTGAGAGATTTTAGAGGTAAGGGAGAGTCATTTAATATAAAATTATTGAATAGTTTGCCTAAATAGGGAGAGAGAGTTAAATGATTTCCAAGAAAGTTGTTCCCAGGCAACGGCCCTTATAGCCAGTTGACCTTGTCATCAGAGAGAGCAGGTGGGGGTAGGGGGATGCCAAAGTGACTGCCATTTGCAAACTTCTTTATTCTGCCCCCCACCCCCCAAGCTCTGCTCTACAAACCAAGCTAATTTTGCCAAGCCAATTTCCCCCTTGATTTTTAAAGCCCTATGCATTTTGGATGAAATTTAATCCACATGTTCCTCCTGAGTCTCTTATGCCCAAGCCACGAAAACGTTATTTGTAAAATGTGATTCCATGTTTGAAGTCACTGTAAAGTATTTTTAGTAGATTTTCATTCTTTGCCACGCAACATTTTTCTCAGTTTGTTTTGTTTTATTTAAACACATTGTACACAGTCCTAACACACATCCTGTGGTAAGACACAAAGGGAATCTTGAAGCCAGTAGGAGGGTCTGTTCTAACACAGGTGAAGCAGCCAGGTTCTACTTGCACAAGTTTGTAACTCTTATCCCTCTTCAGTTTGTTATGCTGTGTCCTGGACTCCTTTTCACCTGGGCACACCCTACCCCAGCCTTCTCCTACCCCGCTCCCTAAAAGGGTGCCCATGAAGACGAATAGGGAAAAGGGAAAATGAGAAATAATAGAATCAGACTGCTTCCTAGGACACATTTCTGTGTTATACCACATGATCCTTCCTTTCCAAAGCTGGGTTCATTTTCTCCTTTTACGTGTGTGCTAACATTGCCACCCCTGGAAAGAGTAAGTTATTTCATGTCTACAAAATGTCTACAAAAACAATAAGTAAAGTCAAATTTAGGAGCAGTCTGCACCTTCTTATTCCTAAGGCACAATAGATGGTGGTGTCTGATTAGGGCTGAGCTAATTGAAAAATGGTTTTATTTTTACCAAAGTAAGCAATTGTTTATTTTTAAACTTTTGTGTGTGTGTTTGTGCGTGCGCATGCTTGTGTCCAACTCTTTTTGACCCCATGGACTGTATCCTGCCAGATACCTCTATCCATGGATTTCCTAGGCAAGAATACTGGGGTGGGTTACCATTTCCTTTTCCAGGGGATCTTCCCCACCCGGGGACTGAACCAGGGTTTCCTGCATTGCAGGAGGATTCTTTACCTGCAGAGCCTTTAAACCATTGTCTCTTTGGAATCTCATGATATGGACCCAGGCTTATCTTTACGTGAAGCATCCTGGTTTATGTATGTCTGTCTCTCAGAGACATCTGTGGGCTGCAGAAGGGCACCAAAGCAGCCTTATTTTTAGGGTGTGGTGGAGATTTGTCTCTGTTCTGAGCACTGATGCCCGCATAGGGAGCGGGTATAGCACCCAACAGGGTAAGAGGCATTTCCCACCAGGAGCTAAGATGAGAGGGGTTAAATTTTGACTTCTCATGACTCTGAGCTTATGAAATACTTCACTGTCATTTGATAAAACATTGGTCCTCAAAACTGCCCCTAAGGCTATGGCTTCTGGTTGGTTATTTTTTTCATGAAGAAAATGAGGCCCAGAGGGGTAACTTTCTTAGGCATTTCATAAGGTGATGGGGGTTATTCACGTGTGACTCTGTCTCGGCCGCACTGTACACTCCAGGAGGGCAGAGACGTCCTGTCCATCCTGTGGGGGCATTTGAGGACTTCTGTGGGCTTTAATTTTGGAAGCCCCACCCCAAACTCCATATCATCTCAAATGTGTTCAAACATGTGACATCCCAGCCATAGTATATTAATACCTTTTTAAGTAAATGGCTGTAAATATATATACATATCATATTTATGAGTTGAGATATTAAATGATCAATATGGTACATTTCATAGGCATTTAATAAAATATTTATTACTGTTCAGTTTTATAGGTCCCCCCTCCCCCCCCCACTTAGGGAGCCAATTAATTATTTTGAGATCTCAGACATTTTCACAGGCTTAGTCCCTGAGCACTGATCCCACAGAGGATAAAGCCATCCCCTGCTCTTATACTTTTCTGCTCTGGGAAGATGCTTAATATTTGTTGGATGAATGACCACCTAGTAACAGAGTGAAGGAATGAACAAATGGGTGAATACTAAATGGTAAAGTTTGATATTGAAGCCCACATAAACCCTCGATGGCCTATTTCTTTTACACAGCCATCCTGGTGGACACCCCCAAACTACACTCAAAACACAGTCCTTGTCTTTCTCTCACTGTTCTTTTTCAAGCCGATTTTCTACCCTATTCCAGCTAAGGCACACAGAATAGACTACAGGTTATTTGCATTTTGGTAGTTCTTATGACGGCTTCCCTGGTGGTTCAGCGGTAAAGAGTCTGCCTGCCAGTGGAGGAGACTCAGGTTTGATCCCTGAGTTAGGAAGATCTCCTGGAGGAAGAAAGGGCAACCCACTCCAGTGTTCTTGCCTGGAACATCTCATGGACAGAGGAGGTTAGCAGGCTACGGTCCATGGATTTGCAAGAGTTGGACGCAACTTAGTGACTACTACTTAATGACTACACATACACACAGAGTTCTTATGAAGGAGTAACCACCTTAGCGTGATAATCAGTTCTCTGTTTAACTGCCCTAGTGTATTTGCTTTGCTTTACAAGTGTGGGATAAATGGTGGCTGTTATTAATATTCAAATACTCATTTTTGGACAGAACTAAAGTGTTTTTGCCTGTCTTTTTTGTTTTGTTTAGAATTCTAAGTGTCAGCCCTCAAGTGTTTCTCATGTGGTTTATGTGTTTTCAGGAGATGTGACTTTTTTTAAATCTAAAAGTGAATCTTTGTGGTTTCTCGTCAGAGCTCTTGGATTTGGATTTGGTAACTATTGATCATGATAGAAAGCTAGAGAGTTCCCTTCTTAGGCAAGAAAGAAATACAAAGGGAACCATGAGAGGGGAGAGAAAGATGAAGATTGTGTAAAGGACAGAGCCCTGTTTCCCTCCTCAGCCCTGAGTTCACCTCTCATGCTAGATCGCTCAGTCGTGCCTGACTCTTTGTGACCCCAAGGACTCTGGCCCTCCAGGCTCCTCTGTCCATGGGATTCTCCAGGCAAGAATGCTGGAGTGGGGTGCTATGCCCTCCTCCAGGTGATCTTCCTGACCCAGGGATCAAACCCACATCTCTTAAGTCTCCTGCATGGGTAGGTGGGTTCTTGACCACTAGCGCCGCCTGGGAAGCCCTGGTTCACCCCTAGAGAAGTGGATCCTCACTTTTCTTATGTAAATGAATAGCAGGATAGATTGCTCTTCTCAGATCATCCCAAGGTCTTTAGAGGCTGCGATGGATCTCACTGGATGGCTCCAGGACAGACCAGGGCTAAACTAAAGACCTGCAGTGCCCCTTGATTGGCTGAGTTTGTGGGCCAGAGGTGCAGTGATGGAACTTACTCTCCATCCATGGAAAGTCTTTGACATTGAGTCCTTCAACAAATACTCACTGGCTACCTGCACGGGGACCACCACCAGGACCAGGCAGACTTCTCCCTGGAGTCCCGACCCTCGATCCAGCTCTTGCTTGAGGAATAACTTGAAATGACCTTGGTTTTTATATCTCATTTTTTGGTTGGATTTGGTTGTACATGCACAAGTGTCCTTGTGTTTTCAAAAGGCTGAAACCTTCCGTTTATAAAGTTGGAGAGGGAAAGAAACCCTGTAACATAGAAAATGGAAATGTAAAACTTCAGTTCCTCCACTGCTTTATTTTTTCCGATTTCTTTCGAAATCTCTTGATGGACTTGGACTTCAAAATAGAGGAACGCAGAGCCCTTTTGAGTTTGTGTTGTCCCCTGGCACTATCCTTCCTCACGGATTCCTGCCTGAACTTCCAACCTAGGCACCAACGTGCATGTTCAGTATTTGCTTTTTCCAGTGTGTGTATGTTGTATATATACATATGTGTCCTACACATGGCCATGTATACACACACATGTATGTATATATATGTATGCATATGTGAGTATATAATTGTCCTTAAATGATTTGATTGTCCTTAAATGATCTTTCTCTAAACTCATCTAGACCATTTAATTTGTGGCAGGAATCCCAAAGTATATTCTCCCCAGAGAAAGAACAAGATTTGCCTGGCATCAATTTAAGAAAATAATTACTTAAGAAAATTGTGCAAGATATTTTCTTACACTGGAGATTCTGGTGACATGAAGTGGGTGCCTGCGTGGGGGGACCTCAGGCCTAATTTTGTCTAAAGAAGTTGGGAAGACAGTATTTTCTTTCTTTTTTTTTAATTGAAGTGTGGTTGATTTACAATGTTATGTTAATTGCTACTGTACAGCATAGTGATTCAGTTATATGTATGTGTGTGTACGTGTTTGTATTTAATATTCTTTCTCACTATGGTTTATCATAACATATTGAATGTAAGTTCTCTGTGCTAGACAGTAGGACCTTGTTGTTTATATGTAAAGGCTTATATCTGCTAACCCCGGACTCCTTTCTGTCTCTCCCCTAGGCTCTTCCCCCTTGGCAACCAGTCTGTTCTCTGTTGTCCATGATTCTGTTTCACTGATAGGCTCATTTGTGTCATATTTTAGATTCCACATATAAGTGATATCATATGGTATTTGTCAGGATGGTGGTAGTTTCATATTCCACTCAGCTTCCTCATGCTTTGCCATTTACCCAAAACTATCCCCTTTTGAACATTGGTATTTTCTTTGTTTAGAGCAAAGCTTCATTGCCTTGGGAGTGTTTTCAAAAACAGTTCCTAGATATGACCTCTCACTCTCCCTGCCCTGTCCCCTTCACCAGGAACTTTTCCATTATTTTACGTTTGAGTTGTTTTCTTTTTAGAAAGCAAGGTAAATTCAACCGAGAATAAGCAAGTGGAAAAGTGTAGAGATGGCCATTCTTGGAAAGGCCAGGCCCCATATTATTACTGCTGTTATTGTCTTTTAAGGAGTGATAACCAGGGGAGAAGAACCTTGACCTGATTCTTTCGTTGACAAAACCACAGCTGGTTTTCTCTCCCCGGTAGCATGCCTGTGGGCCTTCACATGCAGCTCTAGGGCCAAGAACTATGAGTATTCTGTCCTAGACTTGCAATCCTGACTGTTGACCCGCCTAGCTGCCCACTCCTGTGCGTCCCCTTTTGCTCACATGAGCTAGTCAGTAGCAGAATGCCCACCTACCCATGGTGAACTTGAGGCTTTGGAGAGAGGAGACCCACGTGCCTCACAGCCTTTCCTCGCTCTTGACAGATGGCGGCCATGTTTCTCGTCCAGGACGTCTTTTACGCAGCACTGGGTGTAAAATTTAAGTAAACAGAATTCTGACTCTCCCCTGCTAAGCATTCAGAGTTCTAAGCATACTTAACTGTCAAATGTAAGTCTGAAATTTGGTTTGAAATCAACTGGGCCATTTGCCCGCTGTTGAACCAGGTGGGAGGAGAAAGTCAGTTGAGGGACAGAGAATTCTTTCGTGGAAGGTTAACAGCCTACTAACTGAACACTGGATTATCTGTGGCCCAGCTTCACAGAGAAGCCACAGTTGTAACACAGTCATGTTCTGCCCTGCCTGAGCTTGGCGGACCGTGTCCTGTGGCCTGCTGAGCTGTCCGGGTGAGGACCCCTTGTGCTTGTAAGCTTGCTCTCTGGGGTACCTCTGGCTCCTCCAGGACACTTATTTCCCTGAGAAGTGGAAGGAAACCCGTTTGCATTGTACATCAGGTTGCTGTCCCGTTACAGGAAGAAGGGGCCTTAGGAGGGCACCCCCTGGTGCCTGGGCACTGCTTCTAAGCCGCAGCAGGTCCTGTGACCGGCCTGCTGCAGGCATCTGGAGGGACCCCAGTACTGTCCTTGTGACTTTTTTCTTTTAATTTTATTTTTGACTCTGCTGGGCCTTCATTGCTGCACCGGCTTTCCTCTAGTTGCGGTGAACAGGGTCTACTCTCTGGTTGCGGTGCCCAGGCTTCTCATGGCCGGACCTCTCTTGCTGCAGAGCATGGGCTCCTGGGCTCTAGAGCACAGGCTCAGTAGTTGTGGTTCTGCACATGCTCAGTTGCTCCCCAGCATGTGGGATCTTCCTGGATCAGGGATCGAATCCATGTCTCCTACATTGGCAGCTGGGTTCTTTACCACTGAGCCTCCAGGGAAGCCCCCATCCTTGTGAATTTTTTTTTGCTCTTGATGGTATTGCATATATAAAACTTGTGGTTCATTTATTCTGCCCCCTGTTGTTTAAAGAGACATCATCTTTTTCTAAGAGGCCCCTCACCAATAGTGGCAAGAGGCCGTGTGTTTGGTACGAGATACAGGTTCCTGGCTGTGCCTGACAAATCAGACTGGGAAACCAAGTCAGTGCCCTCCTGAAGTTCCTCTCTCCATGGAAAAGGGACCTTTGTGGTCATTTCATGCCAGGCCTTTGTTTTCAAAATGAAGACCTTGAGGCCCAGTGAGGTGAAGGGCCGGGGCTAGACCTTGCCCCTCTGGCTCCCAGCTGGACTTGTGTCGGCCCTGCAGCCCCTCCTCCGCTTTGTTTTGCATGCACTATGGCCTTGCCTTCGTGACCACCACCTCTTTTTCTCTGTAAACATTAATATGAAATATATTGGCTTTGCCTTTCAGCCTTGCCTGCCACCACCACCACCGCCCACCCCCCAACCCACCATGTGTCCAAAATAGCTGCCGGAATCATGAGAATGTTAGGTCTTCAGATGTTTATAATCTGAAAGAATCCCTTCTGGTTTTTTTTTTATAATAAAACTACTTGGATGTCGGTATTTTATGTTGGAAAGGCAAGCCAAGTTCACGATGCAGCAATTACAATGCAATGCATTATGTATAATTTGTAGCACGCCCCAGGAGCAACGGTAAACCGTGAAATGCCATCCCAGCCCCACAGCGTAATTAGCAGGATCAAACGCTGCCCAGAGAGGAGCACAATGGTTGTCGTCTGAGGTCCACCAAAGTAAGGGAAAGTTCCGATAAAAGCAGTACACCCCAAATTATATAAAAAGCAGCCCCTATATCAGGCTGCAAATATGTCAAGAACCTTCACTGCTAATTGAGGAAGCCTTTTGAGGTTTAACAGCTCATAAATTCGCGCTGGGAATGCCCCATTGTTCTGGGGTTATAAGTCTTGTCTTTGAAATTTAGCAGTTGTACTTTTATATTGCATTCCTCCAAGAGTCCCGTTGTAAACATGAAGGGTTTGCATTTTAACATAAATTTGAACAATGTGGTTTGAAAAGAGCTCACCACATCAAAGGGAGGCTGTTTGGGCATGTTTCATAAATTCTTTCTGCTATAGTATTTAAAGCTACAAATGACTCATGGAAGTATGTTCCATTTAGATCAGTCATACTAGTGTAGCTTTTAACGCCCTTGTTTTTCCTTCCCTAAGAGTACCTGTGTCAGAAAACAAGTCTACAAGCCTTTGACAAAATCAGTTGTCCTTAATCTAGAATCTTCACATCCATAGAGACAGCTCTGGAAATGTTGTTCCACTTGGTCTAAATAGCAATAAATTTTGTGCATTTTCATGGTCTTTTTTTTTTTTAACTCAAAAATCTCCCCCTTATGAACTCTCAGTTTTTTCTTTTATACACATGACAATTACAGTCTGTAGTCCATGGGGTCACAAAGAGTCGGACATGACTGAGCGACAGGCTTCCCTGTTGCCTCAGATGGTAAAGAATCTGCCTGCAATGCAGGAGACCTGGGTTGGGAAGATCCCTTGGAGAAGGGAATGGCAACCCATTCCAGTATTCTTGCCTGAAAAATCCCATGGACAGAGGAGCCTGGAGGGCTACAGCCCATGGGGTCACAGAGAATCAGACGCAACTGAACGACTAGCACACACCCCTGTGTCCTCATAGTCCCCCAGCTTTAAAAAAGAACCCACAATCACAGTCCCCCAGCTTTAAAAAAGAACCCACAATCATAGTCCCCCAGCTTTAAAAAAGAACCCACAATTATTTTTTTTTTTTTTTGCTGAGCTACCAGCTAATGTGAAGAGAGATGTGGGTGGTGGTTTCTGAAGCAGCATGGTTGGGGGAGTGTGGGGACCACTGCTCTTTGGTCTGGCCCCTGGGGATCTCGACCTCGGGAAGTCACACGCCACGCTCGAGCCACAGTCTGGATGTAAAATGAGGACAGTGGTTAAACAACTCCGCATCTTCCTCCCTCCCGTTCCTGCTGGTTCCTTTGTTTATTCATCCCGGAGGGGAGAATATGAACACAAAGCTTCAGTGCTCACCCCACAAAGCTCACCACCTTAGGATGCACTAGACTGAGATCCCCAGAATCCTGTAATTTGCTAGAAACTACTAACCGTGGCATTGTGGGCTTTGGAGAAAGGGGACGTGATCCTGGGAGAGCTCAGAGCAAAGTGGGGCACGGCCACTTGCCTGAGAGCTGGGGGAGTCGGGGAACATCCCTGGGAATCGGTGCTGAGGGAGAGCAGGCTGGACTGGCTGCAGAGCTTGATCTTTGTTCTTGGATGAAAGGAAACTCCTAGAGGGCTTTAGGCCAAGGATAAAGTTGATGAGATGCATGTTTTTGGAAAGCGTTCCAGCTGCCCTGTGGAGGATGGCTGGTTGGAAGACCAGAGCGCGGGCACTGTCTCAGGGCTCAGGCACCACCAAGGCTCCTGAAGCAGGTGGCTTAGGCAGAGCTGGTGACGGGGCAGGTGCTGGGGAAGGGGTGAGTCAGAGGAATGTTCAGGTGACAATGACAGGATTAGGGGATGGGCTGAAGGGGGCAGGTGAGTGAGGAGCAACTTCCAGAACAGCTGGGGTCTGAGCATGTGTGACTGAGTGGATGGCAGGAACATTCCCCGGGTGGGGCAGCTTGCAGAAAGTCATCAGCGCAATAGCAGAAGACCCTGACCCTCCAGTGCTTTGCGCCAGGCACCGGCATCCTTTACCCCCTTCCATTTAGAGCACATCTCTAGGTAGGCTTCTGCATTACAGAGATAAGAAAACTGAGGGGCAATGAGGAAAGTGACTTCTCCGAGGGCCCAGAGGAAGGGGCAGAGCCAGTATTCAAAGGCAGCTCTGTCTGGCACCAGAGCACATTCCCTTCCACCAGAGCCGGGTGCCGGAGGGCCCTCTTATAAACTCTGATGTCCACTCCAGACTTGAAAGGGGGGTTCGATTCTTCAGGATGAAATGGCCGAAAGAGAAAACAATGAAGCCTGGTGACAGGACCAGAGCCCCGAGAAACGCAGCATCTGACTCTTCCCCCGCTTAGCTGTGCAAAGCAGGAGACCCAGTCGCCCTCTCTGATCTTCAGTTTCCCGGCTCTGAAATGCAGACAGAAGGCCGCTATCCCAGGTCCTCCTCAATCTCACTCTGAAAATCCATGATTTTAAGATGTGCTGGCTGCGTCTCACATAGAATCTCCTTTCCACCTGTGACACAGTCTTTAAAGCTTCTTTCTTAAAACTACAGGTAGGCCTTTCAGTACTCGCCTTTTCTCTGGTCACAGCACACACTTAGATATTCCCAAAGATGCTCAAGAGAGCAACATTTTCCTCCCCACATACCTGAAATCATGTTATCCAAAATAAGCTTCACTAGATTCCTAACTTGGAATTTAAAGTTCCAAAAATTTCGTACTGAGGTCTCCCTTTCTGTTCATAAGTTTGCTTTTACTATAAATTGTTTGACAGACGCGTAAGAAGAAGGTAAAGAAATGGCATTCCAGTATTCTTGCCTGGAGAATCCCATGGAAAGGAGAGCCTTAATGAGCTACAGTTCATAGGGTTGAACAGAGTCGGACATGACTGAAGCAACTTGGTACAGCAGGAATTAGCTATTTTTGTTACTGAGTCTCCATAGCACAGGCCATTTCAGAATCGTTTCTGAACAATTCTAGGTTAGTTAGAGGCAGGCTATTTCAAAGGTGTGCCCACAGTCTGAGAAAGCCGCTGGCTCCTCCTCAGACTGAGAGGGCTTGTTTATTGGAGACATTTCAGTCACAAGGCATGTCTGTTAACACACATACTCGTGCCCACACACAAGCATGCACACACACATACACGCTCTTTAATGGATCAGAACTTGGTATGGGTGGGGCGCATTAGTCAGACCTAACAGAACACAAAAAACAGCAGTCCAGCTCAGGTTAAACACCGTCGAATACAAAAAAACAAGCAAGATTTTAAGATTGGTGGTCCTGCCTCTGGGGTAGTTTATCGCGTCATGGAAATTCACCATCGTCCCAGTTCAGGGCCAGTTCTGACCCAGAGGAAGCATTTCTCAGCTCCTGGTGCAGAGAGCAAGGCTCACGCCTGTTCGTGTCTGTGCACAAGCCCGTCCCTGCCACTTGGCTCACAGAGCTTGTCCACTCTGAAGATTCGTGTGGGTCATCCTCACCTCCCTGGTTCTCTAGGCCTTTGCCAAGGAGCCCACCCTGGTTTTCTAACCCACCAACCATTCAGAAATCACGGGGCTCGGACTGTTGACATGGATGTCTCCTCTTCCAGTCACTTTTCCTCTCGGCCCCTGCCCTTTTTTAACCCAGCAAGTGCATCTGCCGAGGCCCTTGCATTGCTGTTTCCTCTTGCGCTTGGGCTGGCGAGTCTCTCGATGCCCACCCCACCCCACCCTGCCAGCCGGGCCCCTTTGAGACCAGCTGTGATGCACTCTTACTGCAGGCTTTTCCCCGAACTTCTTGTCTTCCTCTGTTTCCACCTGCAAGAGAAGCTGGCCAGCAGCTTCCAGCTCTTGTGAGAGCTTTGAACCACAGTGTTCTCCTTGACTGCTCAGCATCTTGAGGAGCGTTTCTTAGGTCAGGGATCATTTCTGTAATTGTGCATTGATACTGATGTCTCTTGACGTGTAGCTACGTACTTCAGTCAGTTCAGTTCAGTTCAGTCACTCAGTCGTGTCCAACTCTTTGCAATCCCATGAATCACAGCATACCAGGCCTCCCCATCCATCACCAACCCTCGGAGTTCACCCAAATATGTGCATCGAGTCAGTGATGCCATCCAGCCATCTCATCCTCTGTCGTCCCCTTCTCCTTCAGCCCCCAACCCCTAATGTGTAGTTAAATCAGGTTTATTTGAAAAGTCGGAATAATTTGACTTTTTACAGTCTTTGTGATAGCATTCATCATGGATATACATACCACATCTCATATCTCAGCCGGCATCCAGGTACTGAAGGCCTCTAATGTAGTGGAACCCCAGAGCCCAGACAGCCTCCACGCATTGGTTAAGGGAAACAAATAGATGAATTGTGTTCCGAAGCCTCCTCTCGCCTTTTCTCACCCATTTATTTCTCAGGGTGTGGAAGCTGGTTGTTGGCAGAGGCGAGAAACCAAGATTCTCGGGCCTTGAAATTCCCTAGCTGCTACCATTTTCCTGTACCTCTCAGGGTCCTCTAGCCCCAAGGGCCTGATCTGGCCCCCCGGTCACAGCCTCCTGTCCGCCCAGCCCTGCTGTCATGTTAGTTGTTGTTTGGTTCATTCACCAAACATTCAGCAGACATTTATGATGCACCCGCAGTGTCCCAGGCACCTGGGATTCAGAGGTGAGTGGCTTGGTACCCAGGACTGGCTGAGCGGCCAGTGTTACCCACTCTCACGTTATAATTAATAGACTTACCAGGGCAACACTGTGACCATATTTGGCATATTCTTCAGGAGAACAGCGTTGCCTTGGTGTCTTACCTTTAAAATCCATCTCCTCCAGGACTAAGCACAGCACATCCTGGGAAATCACCAGAGTGGATTCTTTACCAACTGAGCTATCAGGGAAGACGTGAGAGAAGACAGTGTGTACAATACCAAATGGCATCGTGCCAGTGCTGATGGTCACAACCAAACAAAACCCCAGAATATAGAACAGCATCCCTCTGACCCAAGTTTCTCAAAGTGGGGCCCGGTAGCATCAGACTCACTTGGGGTGCTTGTGAAAAGAGCAGATTCCTTGATCACATTAAAGGTCAGAACTTGCCTCTCGCCATGCTCGCCCATGTGCAAGTCTGGAAGTGACTGTTCTAGACCCAGTATCTAATCTCTAGAGCTTTGATGCATGTGCTCTGCAGGATGGTGACATGGAAGCAGTGGGTGGATGTAGGGCCTGTTACATGTTTCATCTTATTTGCTGCCAGTCAGTCTTGCCACCAAGCCTGGGGCCAGCTGTCCCAACAGCTGGGACAGGGAAGCTGTCCCTTCCCTCCCAGGCCCCACACGCTCACTTCTCCTGACACACGGTGACCCAGCAGTGGTTGTCCAGTGTGATCTGGATGTGACCCCTGAGTACTTGCTCTCAGCAGAAGTTGCTGATTAAAGTTTCTTTGTCCCTTTCCAAAGTTCTCCTGTTGACCTTCCCTCTTTTTACTTTCTTTTATTCTTTGATTTCTTGGGGTGATCTTTACTTATATTTTTTTATTTGTTGTTGTTCACTTGTTCAATTGTGTCCAACTCTTTGTGACCCCATGAATTGCAACATGCCAGGCTTCCCTGTCCTTCACCATCTCCTGGAGTTTGCTTACACTCATGTCCATTGAGTCAGTGATGCCATCCAACCATCTCATCCTCTGTCGTCCCCTTCTCCTCTTGCCTTCAGTCTTTCCCAGCATCAGGGTCTTTTCTAATGAGTCAGCTTTTCACATCAAGTGGCCAAAGCATTAGAGCTTCAGCATCAGTCCTTCCGATAAATATTCAGGATTGATTGCCTTTAGGATTGACTGGTTGGATCTCCTTGCTGTCCAAGGGACTCTCAGGAGTCTTCTCCAACACCACAGTTCAAAAGCGTCAGTTCTTTGGTGTTCAGCTTTCTTTACTGATCACATGGGTCATAGCCTTATCTAACTCAGTGAAACTACGAGCCATGCCATGTAGGACCACCCAAGATGGACGGGTCACGGCGGAGAGTTCCGACAAAACGTGGTCCACTGGAGAAGGAAATGACAAACCACTTCAGCATTCTTGCCTTGAGAACCCCATGAACAGTATTTTTTTATGCCCAAAGGTTAAAAGGTATTTTCAGAAGATTATTATTTGAGTCAGTTCTAGTGAGGTGGATGAACCCAGAGCCTGAAATATCGTTTATTAATGTATGTATGTGGAATAACGGTACTGATAAACATATTTGCAGGGAAGGAACGGAGACGAAACGGATTTGTGAATAGAGGGAGGGAGGGAGGGAGGGAGTGGGACGAGTGGAGAAAGTAGCGCCAACATACGTACATCTAGTATGTAAAACAGATGGCTGGTGAGAAGCTGTAAAACACACGGAGCCCAGTCCAGAGCTCTGTGATGACCTAGAGAGGTGGGGTTGGGGAGGGGAGGGCGGATCAAGACAGAGGGGATGGATAAATGTATAATTATGGCTGATTCGCATTGTTGTATGACAGAAACTAACACAACATTGTGAACAATTGTTTAAAAGCATTGAGGTTTCTGAGGGAAATACGGCTAACTCCAAGTGGTCTGTGATTTTAAAAGTCAATGAAAACATTACCTTGGGCCTTTGCTTAAAAAGCCGGACATTGATTCCAAACTCAAGTTGAAGGAAATGAGAAGAAATTGAAACAGGTCTAAATAGCATCAGCAGTGCTTCTGCTCTCAGCCTCTGTCTGGAGTCTGGGCAAAGGGTCAGCGTATTGGGGATTTTGTTGTTTTCTGAGTGGAGGACTGGCCCTGTGTGTGACAGAGGGGGCGCCGTCTACTGGGGTTTTATCCTTTTTCGGGAGGGAGCCACTGTCCAGGCAGTTATGAGCCCACCACTTAAAGCAGGGCCTCACCCACTAGGAAGCGCATCCATGTATCCCTCAGATGGTCAAGGGTCTGCCCAGCAACAGAGATAGTTCAGACCTGTTCTCAACTACCAGTTACCAAGCTGCCGCCTTCCAAGACACCCTCAAGGCCTCTCTGAGCCCGGGCTGGCCAGGACAGCAGCAGCTGAGTGTCCAGGATCACAGGCTAAGGAATTAGTTAAGGAAAACATTCTCCAGGGAGGAACCTGGAGGTGCTAAAGGCCTTTGAAGATTTCCAGGACTCACAAGTACTCCGTTTGTAACACCCTGATCCTGCATGCTTTGAACCACTGCACCAGGCAGTGTACATGGGCGCTCCATGGCCCTCCTTGACCTTGCTTCCTCCCCAGGGTAGCAAGGTCCCTGAGGTCGTCAGCACAAGGAGAAGGGCAGGAGGACAGAGGGTCGGGGCACATGTAAGTGAGGGTCTGGGTAAATGTAAACCAGGAAGCAGAGCCACTTAGATTAGGCGTAATCTAAAGCACTTTTAGGACTGCTGCACCCAGGATTCGTTGTCTGATTATCATGGGTTGTATCTGTTTCTCTCTTCTCATTTGGAGTTAGAATGATACCAGTCTTTTCCAGGAAGAAGCATGCAGCCATGGAAGGCAGTATGTACCATAGCAAGGGTAAATTCTGAGTTTATAGCTGGTTAAAATATCTACATCCACATCCACATCCATACCCACATCTGTATCTCTCCCAGGGCCTTGTNTAAAATATAGCTTCCTGGGCCCCAACCACTTAATGCAAAGAATCTCTGCCTTTAGGATCTAGTAACTGCATTATTGTGCACACAAAACTTAAAGAATCTTTGCAGAAAACCAGACAACGGTCCCATTCGTAGATTCTCCAGGACAGTCTAGCTTTGCCCAGACCTCTTGCATTTGAGCTACTGAAGGGCTCTGACTCCTGTCTCCATTGGCCAGCTGCTTGCTTTCTATGGAGACTGTGCTCATAGCACAGGGCTACTAAAAGGCCGGCAAGGGGAGAATTCAGTCACAGCTGAATTCTCTTATGATGATGCCCTAGCAGGTGATGAGCTGCCCGACCAGAACCCTGTGTGTCTCGAGAGGAGGCTATTTAATATCTTTTTGAGCTCAATTGATTATGGCTTAAATAATCTCATACCCATTTCCCTCTCTTTTTAAAAAATAATTAAATTATAAGTTGCTCAGGCCTTCCCTGATGGCTCAGTGGTAAAAGAATCTGCCTGCCGGTGCCGGATACATGGGTTTGACCCCTGATTCAGGCAGATCCCATGTGTCGTGGAGCAGCTAAGCCTGAGTGGCATAACTACTGAAGCCTGCGTGCCCTAGAGCCTGTCCTCTGTGACAGGAGAAGCCACCACAACTGGAGAGTAGCCCCTGCTTGCCTGCCACAACCAAAGGAAAGCCCACGCAGCAACAAAGATCTAACACAACCAGACATAAAAATTAAATTAAGAAAAGTTACTCAAAGATAACCCCACGATGAATAAACAAAAGCAGGTGTGGGATCCAGGCTCCAGGAGCCACTAGAAGTCCCATCCTGCTTGTCCTTTCCCCACCGTGGCCTGTCTTAACTTCATCAGAAAGTCCAGGCAGTGAAGACAGTGGAAGGCCTCCTCTGTCTGCAAGATAAAGATGAGAAGTCAGAGCTGACAGAGGAGAAGAGCCAGAGACTTTAATAGGTAACCGTTTGGCCCTCTGGACTCCCTGCAGGCAGCGAAGATGCAGGCCAGGTGGGAGGTGCAGGACAGTGGCCCTCCACTTTGAGGTCCTGCTAGGGCCCTGTTTGTGGGCAGGCGTGGGATCTCCATCAAAAACATCCAGAGAGGCTGCAGCCACCCCTCCTGGGTGAGTCAGGCATGTTGGTCTTGGAGCTTCAGAGAAGAGTGTGGGATTTTATCTTTCTGAAAGGTCTTCATCTTTTATCTAGCATTGTCTATACTCATGTATATGTATGTGTGTGTGTGTGTGTATTTTTTTTTTTTTATCAGAACTCTCTGCCCACTAAAAGACTTCCTTAGTCTACTTCCTTTTTTCTGTTGTGATTTATGTTCTCCAATCTGTCCCTTCAGACGGAGCTCATGTCCGGTTTCTCTCTGCCATCCCAGCCAGGCACATGGGACCTCGTGGTACTACGCAATGAGGATATGGGAGCAGAGGGAGGCCTGCATCTAGTTTTCCAAGAATTTTCTCATATCTGTCCAGTGGATATTCTTAGGTGATTTTGAATTTAAAAAAGTAAATAAATAAAAGATGCAGTTCCAGAGTGTATAGAACTGGGAAAGATATTCTTGGAGACAGTTAACCTCAGTTTGCAGAATCAGCTGAAGTCACTGAGTAAACTCCATCTGAGGCACCTTCGGATTGGTGAGCATTCTGTTTTAGATCAAAGAGAATTGAAACATCCTAAATTTGAAACATTTACATATTAAATGTATATAAATCATTGTATAGATTTTAATACTAAAGAGATTTTTACTAAAGGAATTTTATGTGTGTATATATATATATATATAAGGTGCTTGAAGATCATTCCTAATTTCATTAGAAACCCTCTTAATAAAGTGTTAAGATGATGACAGAATTGTGAAAGGATTACAGACAGATAGATTTAAAAAATGGAAAATCTCTTTAGTATGAAAATCTACCTCCATTTGTTTAAAGAAATACATACCTCATGTTACAGTGGTTCCTAATGGGAGACACTTTGCTCCTCAACCTCTCTCTCTGTCTCTCTTCTTTTTAAAGTTTATTTGGCTGCACTGGGTCTTGTGGCATGCAGGATCTGGTTCCCTGACCAGGGACTGAACCCAGGCCCGCTGCATAGGAAGCAGAGTCTTAACCACTGGACCACCAGGGAAGTCTTCAGCCTGTCTCTTTGCTGCTCCTCCAGCCTATTGAGAATTATTTTGTAAGAACTTAGAGGCTTTTCTCTGTTTAGAAAATACATGATGTAGTTAATTACCAAGGCTGACATACACAACTGAACCTCTTGCCTAAAACCTTGTCAAGGAAGATCCTAATTCTAGTTACTTTGTTATCCAGAAAATCTTGCTGTTTGCAATGAGACTTATCTACAGCAGAAGGTAACATTTTCCAGCTGCATTCTAAACAGACCCTGCCTCCAAATCAAGTGTAAAAGCAATAGTATTGTTCAGGTTTACAGTGTGGTTTCAGAATTAAGGAAGACAACTGACACACTGCATGTCTGGAACAGAGTAGAAATAAACATGAATTTGACTTTGGACTCAGTTCCTGACCAAACCGTGTGGCCATGGCAAGTTCCTTAAAATCTTTAAGCCTCAATTTTTCTATCTGTACAACAGACGAACTTCTACTCAGAAGAATAAGTAGAATAAAAACTACATAAAGCAATGTGGTGAATCTCATAAACATAATGTAAAATGAAGCTACTCACAAAGGGTACATATTGTAAGAATCCACTTCTGGACAAAAATAGATAAAACAAATCTCTGCCGTGAGAAGTCCGTGGACCACTGCTGAGAGGGAGCACGTGGAGTCTTGTGAGAGCTAGAAATACTCTTGTGTTTTGGTCTGGATGTTGCTCCCATATGTTCCATTCATGAAAGTTAATCAAGTTGTACACTTTTTCAAAGGCGGGGAGAGTAAGTAGGGAAAGCCTGTAGCAATTGCCCAGAAAACATTATCTCCCCCGGACTTTCTCTCTCCCTTTTTTTCCTGCCACATGGCATGTGGTGGCTCAATGGTAAAGAATCTGCCTGCGATGCAGAAGCTACAAGAGATGAGAATTTGACCTCTGCATCAGAAAGATCCCCTGGAGAAGGGCATGGCAACCCACTCTAGTATTCTGCCCTGGAGAATTCCATAAAGAGAGGAGCCTGGAGGGCTGCAGTTGATGGGGTCGCAAAGAGTCAGACACAACTGAAGCGGCTTAGCACACTTGTGGGATCTTAGTTCTCTGACCAGGGATCGAACCCGTACCCCCTGCATTGGAACCTGGAGTCTTAACCTCTGGACCACTAGGGAAGTCCTGGACTTTCTCTTTTTGTTTCAGAGCTCAGACAGTGCATTTTCTATATTGCAAAAAACTCTAGATCTGACAGAGTACACCCAGTATTTTGGATTTCTCAAATTGCAGACTATTTTATATATAGCCTGTTGATTTTAAGTCATTGTGGCCAGTTAAGGTCCCCCAAATTGGCCAACTAGAACGGGCAGAGAAGTACAACAGGGAAAGTAGTAACTGAGTTGATTTCCATTCAAAGCTGCTCATTTTGGGATTCCAGGTACTGTCTCAGAACTAAGGAATTCCTACTCCTGTTACTTGATTGGTTTTTGTTGCTGTTCAGTCACTAAGTTATTTTTGATTCTTTGCAGCCCATGGACTGAGCACTCCAGTCTCCCCTGTTCTTCACTATTTCCTGGAATTTGTTCACATCCATGCCTACTGAGTCAATGATACTATCTAATCCTCTGCATGCCCCTTCTCCTTTTGCCTTCAGTCTTTCCCAGCTTCAGAGTCTTTACTTTTTCAACTCATTGGTTGAGAAGTAGAAATGTGAATTTTTCTCTCTCAAGTCACACCTGTTAATAAGTGTTACATTTACTATAAACCATAATGAAACTTCCATCTGTATGAAATTATGAGACTTTAAGTGATTTCAAACTTTTTAGAAATGGATAGATAGATAGGTCATTGTAATTAGTGACTCAAACAAAAGAGTGGTCTTATTGTCCTTGGGCACCTCCCACTTTCAAAGAATATCTTGCTAATTGTTGCACTTGGGATTTCTTCCAGGCCTTTTTGGTCGTAGTAAATGATTTAGCAACTGTGCTATCAGAAAGCGTTTTGTAAGCTTTAGAATTCATGGAATTCTAATCAAGTAACATTTTTGAAAGAGAGACTCTGGGTCCCATGCTACTGCCCTCATTTGACAAAGGAAAAGAACGTTTAGAGGTTTCTTGATTTAAAAAAATTTTTTAAGTGATTGCCTCCATGGGTCCCTGATTTAAGGGAAAGATACGCCATCCTGTGACTTCATTTTAGTATAATTTCACTGAATGGCCTAGAGAGCTCATCAGATCATGGCAGCATCTATGAATACCAGCAAATTAAGCATCTCTGTTTACAGGGATGGTGAACAGTAGGAAAAGGGCCATCAACTCACAGCATTCTTTTTAGCAATTCTTATGTGGATGGAATTGCTTCTCCTCCCTCAGATGTAAAACGCAGAGGTTACTGCATTATACATAACCGTAGAGAACTGAAAATTTTTCCATCAAGGACCACAAGTCAATAAATCTTATGATCTCACCACTGGTGCCATAATTGAGCTAAATCTTCTTAAACCAGGCACTGTTCCTGAGGTTCTCTGAAGCATGCTCACTCTTTCTTTCAGTGAAATTGAGGGCTGACCTCCATTTACAGGAACACAGAAGCAAGGCTCATAAATACTAATATTCTGTACCAAGTTCATCAGAGCGAGGCCATTTCACCCAAGTCTGTAAACGTTCAATGCATGGTTTTACTCAGCAGAGAAAAGAAGGTCGCCAGCTTTCCCAAAGCCTGTAAGGCTGCTTCTGGTTACAAAAGTGGGGGCCACAAATTACCCTTTTGGATCTGTTTCTTGGAGGGCAAATATTTAATAAGTAGTGACCCCACACTTTGTACAAAACATTCCCAATTGTTCCTCAAACAGAATTAGGCTCTATCTTTTAAAAAAATTTGTGTTTATTTGTTTTTGACTGCACTGGGTCTGCGCGACTACACACAGGCTTTCTCTAGCTGTGGCGAGCAGGGGCTACTCCTTAGTTGCAATGCATGGTCTTCTCATTGCAGTGATTTCTGTTGTTGTGGAACATAGGTTCTAGAACACAGGCTCAATAGTTGTGGCGCACAAGCTTGGTTGCTCCTGGCATGTGGGTCTTCCTGGACTAGGAATCGAACTGCATTGGCAGGTAGATTCTCAACCACTGGACCACCAGAGACGTCCTGGGCTCTCATCTTTTAAGAAGTAATTGGTAATTTTATTTCATATCTGCCTTAGTCAGTGATAGTAACAAGCAGACATTTAACCCATGATTCTCACTGAGGTTACAGTTAAAAGTCCCAGCGTCCATTGGCCATCAGGCACTGACTGTATGCCTGCCACTCAGCATTTTACATGCATCATCTCTTCTTATCCTCTCAAGAGCCCAACAGAGGAAGTACTGTCACTATTCCCATTTTATAGATAAGAATACTGAGGCTGAGGGACAGTAACCTACTTGCTCAAGGATACATAACCATACCTGGAGGAAGCACAATTTAATTCCAATCATCAAACTCCAGAGTTGTAGCAAGGACCCTAGCAGTCACCTTGCTCCTCAGCGTCCCCTGACAAGTGACCCAACCAGAGCCTGATGGAATGAAGTTTTCCCTGGGGTGTCCCCTGCAGCTGTACCCAGGGCTGGAAACATCTCCCATTTCCAGTACACCCACAGGGCCCTCTTTTTTTTTTACCATCCAGCTGAGGCCCATTCGGATCTTTTTCTGTGTGCTCAGGCTTTCCAGGTGGCCCTAATGGTAAAAAACCTGCCTGCAATGCAGGAGACATAATGGGATATGGGTTCAATCCCTGGGTCGAGAAGATTCCCTGGAGGAGGGCCTGGCAATCCACTCTAGTGTTCTTGCCTGGAGAATCCTATGGACAGAAGAGCTTGATGGGCTGCAGGCCATAGAGTCGCAGAGGGTCGTACACAGCTAAAGTGACTTAGTACATACGTAATCAATATAAGTAGATATTAAAAGCACATTTCTTAAGACCCTTTGAGAAATAGCTTCAGAGGATCCTGGAGTCTAAAGAGGGAAGTGATAGATCATGTGACACAAGAGGAAAATACAGAAGTGGGTTAAAAAACAAATGAAAAAGCGTAGATTTGGAAAAGAGAGCTCAGCTGAGACTGAGCGGAGCAGCTGAGAGGCACTGACCTAAAGTACAGATGTGATGAGTAGGATGGGGGGGTTGCCGACTGATATCAAATACTCAATTGCCTTTAAAATTTCACAGATTAATTTAGACTTGAAAACTTTCCAAGAAAATCAACCACCAGCATTAAGAAGAATGGAGTTCAAAACCTGAAATGAAAGGATTAAGTCATTCTTCAGACAATAGGGTGGCTTTGATAAATCAGAAACACTGCGTTTGAAGGACTTAAAATATCCATGAAAATGTCCAAGTCAGGCATCATCGTCGTCGTCGTCGTCGTTTTGTGGTTGCTGTACCCAAGGCCTCCCCAGGGATCCTTAAAAAAAAAAACCCAACCACTCCAGCAGTCAGAGTTTAAGGGACCCAAAGTGGGAACTTTGTGGTGGCTCAGACAGTAAAGAGTCTGCTTGCAATTCAGGAGACCTGGGTCGGGAAGATCCCCCGGAGAAAGGAATGGCTACCCAATCCAGTATTCTTGCCAGGAGGCTTCCATGCCTGGCATACTACAGCCCATGGGGTTGCAAAGAGTTGGATACAACTGAGCGGCTAACACTTTCACTTCTGTGTGGGAACTTTGTGGCCACATCTGTGATGAGAGCAGAGTCCCATCAAGTTGAGGCCTTAGGCTGGTTCTTCTTTTTCTCTTTTCAAATAGTGAGCTCCCCACATATCCATACAGGAAAGGGACTCTCTGGGTCTGGGGAGGAGGATAAGGTAGATGGAAAAAATGAGATGCTTAACATACTCGGTGTGTCAGCAGGAACAGTGATATGGGATTGTGGGAAAGGGGAGAAGAACTCGAACTGCAGTCAGAACACCTGGGTTCAAGTTTTGCTTCCTCTCGTGCTAGCTTCGAGACCTCAGGTTTGTCCCTAACTCTCCCTGAGCCTCAGTCTCCTCCTCTGTAAGGCTGGCTTCATGAAATTAGGAATAAAAACTAATTGAAATAGGATAACTTACAAGGCTCTCGTGAAGGAGTGATTATTTGTTCGTCTCTTGATGTGAGTTTTCTACATGGGCACATGGCATATCTGCCCTTGGCTCGGCCCTGGTTCTCCTCCAGTGCCCCAAGCGGGGGTCCAGAGAGCTTTTATGCGGGCTGCCCACTTTGAGAGCTGGACCCCTGGAACCTTCACAGTCTGTCCTCTCTAATTCCTCCCTTCGCGGAACAGCTTTTTCTCTTGGACACTGTGAGTCCCTTTGGGCGTCTGAGCATCTTTCAGCATCCGTGGGCTCGCGCCCTGTGGCCCAGAGTCAACATGCCACGTTGAGCTCACTTCTGACTCTGCCCACAGCCCAGGCCTCCCAGTTCCCTGCCCAGCTGGAACGGGCTGTCACACACTGGCCCATGCTCATGAGTGCAATTAAGGATGAACTTGTTCAAAACAACTGTCAGAGGAAAAGCAGGATTTGGATCTCATTGTATAAAGCAGTTTGAAGCCATAAACTAATGATAATTGGATTCATGAGTTTCTCTGTAATTTCAAAGCATTTACCACTTTAAACAGAGAGAAAGCCCTCTACAAATGTATATGGCGAAAGCTGTATCTAGTAAAACTTTTATAGGATTCATAGAATCTCTATGGAAAAAGTGTTCTGTTTGAACATCATCTTTGGTGAACATTGGTAAAATGATGGATACTTCGCTGATCAAAAAACCTCCAAGCGGAGTTTACCCAGTGGGAATGAGTGTCGGGCTTGGCCCACCCCGTTCACTTTTGGGTGGAGTAGTCAGAAAATGTTACAGGAGGTCTGGGAGGGGTGATTCCCTTGTCTCAAAAGGAAAGGAGAACCACATATGGGTGAGTCTTGGGGTCTCTATCGCAGCGTGGGCCAAAAACTGCCTTCTTAGAAATTTCTGTCTGACCGCTGAAATTCTAGTTGTAGCTCAGCAAACTGACTGTTAACTTCACACTGCTTTCTCTGTCATCTTTTCATCATAGGTTTAATAGTCGCCACGTCAATATATTACCTGTCATCATCTCTGACACTTGGAGTGTGAGCAGGAGGGATCAACTGTTCACTGGTTTTCCCTCGTGGCTCCAGCCCCCTTGCCCACCACCCACCCTTCGTGGCTCGGCTAGGACTTCCAGAGTCAGTTGTGTAAGAACCTTGGAGGGCAGTATTGAGCGTGGTGGTCTGGCTGTAACATATAGAACTTTTGATGGATGTAGATGAGGGGAGCAGGCCTTTCAAAGTGAGCTCACAGAGTTAGCAGAGGCTCAGAAGGGAAAAAGTACAATCTTTTTGGTCCCTGTGCTTAAAAGTGAATCTATTTGTCTGTATCCATCAATGATGCCCTGCATGGTTGCCTCATCGTGGACATTAAAGCTCTTTTATTAGAGTTAGGTTGCTGGTTCCTTGAGATCAAAGACTGTCTGTTGTTATTCCTTTATTACCCGCTCCCCGCCCCCGCAACAATGCCTGGATCTTCCACTGTTTTTTGTTTTTAATTCAGTAAACTGAAGTGCTTCTATTATTGCAAATGATTTTCATGGTCTGTTTGCAGCCCCAAGAAGCTCTTTTCAGTAATGACTTCCATGGTCCTTCATATGATCTTCACATACTATGCCTGTATTTTTGTCTGCCTGCCCTGATACTGGTCATTATGGTAACACAGCCTCTGCTCTGTGGGCCATGATGCCCTGTGGGTGCTTGTGCATCTCAGGCAGGTGTGATTCCCACTGGCTGGTGAGGTTCAGGAGATAGCAGGTTAGAGGGGGGGAAAGGGAGACCCTCAGGCTCATCGGGAGACACCTCCAAGCACATCCAGTGAGGACATTACAGATAGTAACAAAGTTATTTCTGGGTATTAAGAAAAGATAAACTAAGCCTTTGAGACATTAGGGAAATTAAATGATGCAAATTATGGAGCATGGTAGGGGGGAAAAAACACCAACATAGAAATGGGAGGATTGTCAAGAAGTTTCAAAATGAGTCAAATTAGCTTCATGGACTGGACCTCACTAAAAACGTTTACTTGATGTCGCAATGTCATATTGACAGCTGCAGTTGAAATATGTTTGTTCTGTCTCTGTTTCGTGCTCAAGATAACACCCCAGCCATCTCTCCCCCCGCCCTTGGAATCCGGGACGCAGAGCCCTGTGAATGTCAGAACAAGGGCACTGCCTGACTGTACCTTGTGCTTTCTCCCTTCAGGAAATCGCAGAAGCAGCTCCCCAGCCTATGGGTTCCGTCTCTCACCAGAAGAAGAAATGAGGAGACAGCGGCTGCACAGATTCGATAGCCAGCGAGGTCACCCGGCCTTGTGAACAAACACGGTCCAGTTGTGCAGTCGTTACCCCCAGACCCTCAGTTTTGTACAAAAGCCGAGCGGGCACATGACCATCCCAGTGGCTCACACTTGCAGTGGCCTGTCATCCTTCGGCCGCCACGAGTCCAGTTGATGTCTTGAGCTGGTTGACGTCTGGAGACCAGGCTTGTTTTGACAGCCCCCAGCTCTCTGGAAATGGCACTTCCGACCTTGTTCTCTTGCAGACAGAAGCTCGGGCATCTCCACGTGGGGGCCAGGCTCCACGCTCCCATCTCTCACTGCTGATTCAGTGGAGCCCCTGCCTTGTTTTGTCTTTGAAGACCCTGACCTTTGCCCGGAGGTTTGTGTTCACCAGCCCAGAACATCAGGCCCCGCTCCTGTTCCCGACTTGGCAGGAAGTAGGGAGCCATCACTCATCCTCATCCTCATCCTCCTGGCACACTGCCATGGTGACTTTCCAGGCACCGGACATAGCCATCATTGCAGGATGTCATCCCGGCCTCCCTCACCAAGGCGCTTTGGTTCCTGGGGTCCCCATGTCTGAGTGGTGTCTGCAGTGAACCTGCTTTTTTCTGATGCCCCTCTGCCTTCCCAGGATGCGTCAGTGGAAAAGCTTAAGTGAGACCTCGGATGGGAAACCAGTTCTACACTCCACGACCCGGCAGGTGGCACCGACAACCCAGCTGCAAGAGCCTCTCTAGGGACGATGTCACATCCTGGGGATTCGACTTGTATTGAACTAACCAGCAGATCAGCAGCAGGTGCCACATGCAGAGGAGCGACCAGCAGCTTGGTCACACAGAAATCCTTCCTGAGGAAGTATTTTTTTTCTCACAAAAGTGCCTTTTAATTGACCACTGTAACAGCCACCCTCCAAGACACTGCCCAACACACAGACCCCAAGTCACTTAAGACGTGTTTCCTGGTGCTTGTGTTTCATGAATAAAAGGAAAAGGTCAAATATCACTGATGTCTTATGTCACTGAGATATTTATATTTAAAGAGAGTTAGAAGCAGAAAAGGATCTTCCTCTATGGCTTTATCTAGCATTTATATAGTTTTCTGATTATGAAAGTAATATATATACCTTGTATATGCATAAAGCCAACATCTGGCAGGAAATGCACCCACATATTAACAGAGGTTATTTAGGAAGGTGGAGTGCATAGGATTTTACTTGCTGTTTTTCACAGTTTTATATTGTTCTCTTTTTAAAATGTATGTATGTGTGTGTACCACTTTTGCAGTAGGGAAACTGATTTATATAATAATAAATGAAGAAATATATAATCAGGAAAATGGACTCAAGAATAAGTATTGTGGCTCTGTTGATAAAATTTACAATATAAACAGAAATACAAAAAAAAAATACATGTGCAATTTAAAAATCACCTATGTCTCCACCAGGGTTAAGATTTTAAGGATATTGCTTTCTCAGTCTTTGTGTATATTTCACAAATTTGGAGCATACCAACTATGCAGTTTTGTGCCTGGTTCCTAATCTCAGCTGACCTGGGTGAGACCTTGTCACTTGCATGTAAATGAGCTAACAAACCACATGAGACCTGGGAGCACTTTGACCTGCCAGCTGGAACAATGTTACCTGAGCTCCTCAGCTTAATTTATGACTGATAGAAAGTGACATGCAGCACATTTATAGTATGAATTGTATCTCTGAGTCTTGCAGCTTCAAACATTTTAAAATTGAAATGTTTAAGCCAAATGTCATTCCTCTTCTCCCAAACTCTTCAAACTTGTTTCCCATGACCTCTGCTGGTGACGTGTGCATGCTAAGTCAGTTCAGTCATGTCGGACTCTTTGCAGCCCCGTGGACTGTAGCCCACCAGGCTCCTCTGTCCCTGGGATTCTCCAGGCAAGAATACTGGAGTGGGTTGCCATTTCCTCCTGCAGGGGATCTTCCTAACCCAGGTCTCTCACGTCTCCTGTATTGGCAGGTGGGTTGTTTACCACTAGTGCTACCTGGAAAGCCCCCTACTGGGAATAACCTCATTCTTACACTCCGTCTTCTAATAGCACATTGTAAAGGTAACTCTGACATTTATTTTTGGCTCTATGATTACTTGTTCACAACTGTAGAAAGACATGCCTTCTACACAGGAGCACAGATCATGAATGACTGTGGAATGAGGTCTTGTTAACCCCGCACTTTCTAGCTGTCTCACTGCATCGCCTAAAGGCTGGCCCCTGCCTCCCAGTAGAGGCTTATTCAGTGTTGGTTTCTCACCAGAGTGTTTTTTCAATGCAGTAAAAATCCAGCCACTGTATATGGAGGTATTTATATTTTTTATGGCTGTCAAGTGTAGTGATAGTAGCTCCTTGCTCTGTTTCACTTGTCAGATGTAAAGACACCAGAATTGGATTGCAAATGGTGTAACTGTAATAGGCACACCTTATTTATGGAGTGGATTATCACTAAACTTTACAGATGTGGGAAAGGTCATTTCAGTTGTAAATATAAACCAGTTATCTTAGCACAACAATAAAGATGTTTTGGAAATTATTATAATTACTTTGCTCAGTTAATAGGCTTGCTTGTCACCAGTGCTTATTATTTTCAATAGCCATCTTATTTTTTCTTCCTACAGTAAGGAATCTCCAAAGTTACACCACAAAACTAAAATAGGGTTGAGAAAGACAAACAAAAACCAGTGTATTCAACTAATTATCTCTCAGGGAGTAAGCATTTAGAGTTGGTTTTAAATTTGGTTTCTTTGCTTAATAGTGATTTCCTGGTTGTCTGTTAAACATTCCCATGCTTTGGTTGTGATCAGTCAACTTAGGAGACCTCTTAATTCAGACTCTTTCCTTGGTTTTCAAGATGAGGACCCAGTTAAAATTGCTTCCTCTTTATGACCTTGAATGTATTTAGTGCCTGTGATTCCCAAGTTGTACGTGATTGTTCACAGCCCCTCTGTCCTTTTAAGCTGTCTGTTGTTGAGGCCTGGACAGTAAAAGGCTGGTTTTTTGTAGAATTGGAGCCAATATACATATCCGTCACACGTTCTGCTGCTTGGGAAGTAAGTTAATAATCTGAGTAAATGGAGTTGCTCAGGTGTCCGACTCTGTACGACCCCATGAACTGTAACCCGCCAGGTTCATCTATCCAAGGAATTTTCCAGTCAAGAATACTGGAGTGGGTTTCCATTTCCTACTCCAGGGGGGATCTTTCCGACCCAAGGATAGAATCAGTGTCTCCTGCTTTGGGGGGCAAATTCTTTATCACTGAGCCACCTGGGGGATTAAAAGACTGAGACTCATCACCAGAAAAGGACAATAAAACCCAGAAGGTGTGGCAGACCTGGCCACCTCCTTCCTCTTCCTAGTTTCTCTTGAAAGAGTCAGTAAAGAATTGTATTCAATTAATAACTGATGCAAAGAGCTGACCCATTGGAAAAGACCCTGATGCTGGGAAGGATTGAGGACAGAAGGAGAAAGGGGCAACAGAGAATGAGATGGTTGGATGGCATCACTAACTCAATGGACATGAGTTTGAGCAAACTCCAGGAGATGGTGAAGGACGGAAGCTTGACGGGCTGCAGTCCATGGGGTCGCAGAGTCGGACACAATTGAGTGACTAAACAACAACAAGTCATTAAAAAACAAAATCCTGTCATCTCTTCCCTTCCCTTCCTATGGATTACTACAATCATTTTCTTTCTGCTTTTGCCCCAGTCTTTTATTTTAGAGTCACAGACTCCCTGCTTAAAATCTGTGTTCATTGCCCACTCAATACTTAAAATTTGTCTTCACTCAATTCTGCATAGCATTGCCCATTAATCTTCCAAAATCTATTTTTGTCACGCCACTCACCATCTCAGTCCATTTTTCTCGTTTCTCTGTTGCCAAAGGATAAAGGTCAAACTCATTCGCGTCAACCATGGGTCTCCAGCCAGCCTTTCAGCCTCACCCTCACTTATCCCTAAGGGAGTCTGTGCTACTGCTAACCAGTCTCATCATTGTCCAGGCCACGAGCATTCCTGACCCTGTGGCTTCCATGCCGTAGCCTGTTCCTCTCAGCGCATCCAGATCCTCCCTGTTCTGCCCCCAGAATGATCTGCCCTCGGAGGGTGTTCGTCACAGTTTCCACAAGCCGCTTAGAATTGCTAGTTATCATGAAGTGAGAGGAGGTCTCTGGATTGTAAGCTTCACAAGGGCAGGACTTTGACTGTGTTTCTGTGCATCTCTTCATAGTACCTGATACAGTGTCTGAAGTGTTAAAACCAATAAAGTTTTTGTGGAGTGAAACAGAAGCTCATGTATAACATCCCCAGTGGCACACGTTAGAAGAGGTGCCTGTGGCTGCTTGATACTGTTGACTGCACGTCTGTTTTCTTGAGTCACACGAAAGAATCACTTGAAAGAAGCTTTTGTCCACGTAGTTGTTCAGTCGCTCGGTCTTGTTCGACTCTTTCCGACCCCATAAACTGCAGTACACCAGGCTTCCCTCTCCACTATCTCCCAGAGCTTGCTCAAGCTCATGTCCGTTGAGTCAGTGATGCCATCCAACCGTCTCATCCTCTGTCACCCCCTTCTCCTGCCCTCAATCTTTCCCAGCATCAGGGTCTTTTGCCCATAGAAGCAGAAACATCCAGGCCTTCCCCAAGGTTTACAGATGGTGGGGAGAGGTCTGCATCCTCCTGTGCCCCGAGCTGGTTTCACGTCATGAATGCTACAATGGAGAGCACAAAACTCAAGATTCGAGGATCTTCATAGGGCATCACCAAGGAGCCCCTGTGGATATCACCAAATCTGGCCACTATTCCTTTGCAGGTGTGTTTGTGGGTCTGTGCACACTGCTTTTCCCCCCATGGCATTTTTGACATCTTATTCAGGATCTTCAGATGAACTGGCAGTTTGGAACATACGGTTTAGACTTTATCAAGGAAAACCAGAACATGACTAGCAGAAATCACTGAATTTGTTTGTAATGCATATTGCTGCTTGGGTAGAGAATTGTGTGATAAAACCAGTAGTATGGGAGGCCATGGTGTAGTGGGTAAAGCACAGTCTTAAGCAATTGATGGACCAGGGTTCAAGTTCTCCTGGTGTTGACTGTGTGACCCCGAGCAAGTCATTTATCCTCTCTAAACCTCAGCTTCCTCATCTCTAAGACAGGATAGTTGAGAGGTTGAGGGGAGCTCATACCACAGGGTTCATACTGCTCCTGTCATACAGTAGGTGTTCAAGAAATGTTCATTTGCTAACATTATTGCTCTATTAAGTGAGTACACAATTGGGCATGCTCAGTTGCTAAGTCATATCCCACTCTTCGCAACCTCATGGACTGTATCCCGCCAGGCTCCTCTGTCCATGGATTTCCCAGGCAAGACTACTGGAGTGGGTTGTCATTTCCTCCTCCGGAGGATCTTCCAAACAAGGGACCAAAACTGCGTCTCCTGCATTTGTAGGCAGTTTTTTGTTTGTTTTTTTTTTACCACTGAGTCACCTGGGAAGCCCAATTGGACCAAATAACCACTGAAGTTCCCTCCTAATTAAAACAAGTTGCTCCATAAAACAGCTATTGAATATCTGCACTGCACCCACCCCTGTGCTATGAGGATAAAAATACCTCCTAGCCCCTAACTTCCAGTTACTCTGGTTGTCAGTAACAGTACCTTCCATTTTATATCTCTTTGTAGTTATATCTCTTAATTTTTTTAAGTTTTTTTTGAACTTTTTTAAAGTCTTTATTGAATTTGTTACAATATTGCTTCTGCTTTATGTTTTGGCTTTGTGGTGTGAGGTATGTGGGATATAAGCTCCCTGAACAGGGATCAAACCCACACCTCCTGCCTTGGAAGGCAAAGTCCTAACCCCTGGACTGCTAGGGAAGTCCCCTATAGCTCTTACTTTTAACCCTTACAGCAACCCTGTGAAGCAGGTGGTCTGATTCTTCAACTGATGGGACAGCTGAGACCCACGAGAGCAGAGCCGCATGCTGGCAGGTGAACGCAATTCAGCAGAGGATCGGTTTCATGTCCACCCCCGCTCACCACTGCATGGAGGACAGTGCTCCCTGGAGCCTCAGAATCGTGCTTTCCCAAGCCCAGGGGCGGTGGGGCAGCACGGGGGGCTCACTGTCTATGCTCCGCTCAAGCTCTTCCCATCTGCAGATCACACTTCTACCATGTAACCTTTCCTGTTCTCCCCAACCCCCGAGCCAACCCCAAGGCAGGCCATATTACATGGTAGGTTAAGTAGTAAACTCACATTGGCTTGAAAGAAAATGAATGCACCAGATAAAACACAGTTGTTTTTGGAGGTCATCAGAGAATTTTATATATAATAAGTCATAGTATAAATTGCAATACAACATTTCAATGTCAATAGCAAACCAAGCACCTTGCAAATGTTACATGTTGAAAAGTCTTTACCTTTACAACCGTAGGTTAGATAAAGGGATGCAATTTATCAGACACGTTTCACATTTTTTTCCTATGAATCATTAAATATTTAAGCACCATAAAATTCAAGCATTTCACATGGATGTGGCAGCCAACCTTGGTGGTTGAAAATGCATTATGCAGAATCTCTGGCAGATAATAACAGTGGCAATTGCAGAGTACTGATTTTTAATGTCAATTGTTTTGTTCCCTGAAGAACTTCCTGATAATGATCCTGCAGGAAATGGTAACTTTTTTCACATGTGGTACAGTAACTTCAAGAATTGGAATAAAATAGCTTTCCCAAAGACATTAAGATTTGACCAGGTATAAATAATTCTAATCAGTAATTTATATGCCCTGTGAGAATCATCATGTTCTACTATGTAAAGAATCCCAAGAAATATGTTTTCATATGAAAGGGCTTGTTTTAAATTGGAGATGTGGCCATAATAAATGTATGAGGTCAGCTACATGCTGGACATATAATCTTAGAGTTAATTTTCAATGCAAGAGTAGGCATTAAGCCCCATTTTGTAAATGTGGGAAATGGGGGTCAGGGAGTTGGTGTATCACCCAGAGTACTGCCACTGGAAAGGGACAGCCGAATTGAAACCTAGGTTCAACCAACTTTAAGGCCACATCTTTCCACTGTTCTTGCAGCCATACCAAATAAAAGTAACAATGATAAAATTAGGCTGGTGAGCTGACAGAAGAACAAATCCATGTAATTTCCTGAAACACAGAGAATGATTTGTTTTATTATAATCTCTAAGAGACTCAAAACCCTTGATAAATCCAGTTTTAGTAAACCATTCTGTTACTCTTTTCCTCAGCACCAATAACATATAAAAATTTTGTAGAGGGGATTTTATGCTAGGACACTCAAGATCACGAGGGAACACAGCCTACAGCATGAGTTAAGACATATCACATTTCCACGAACAGTCTTCTCTCATTGTCAAATCTCTCAAATGTTATTTCTAAAATTTCAGTTTAGGGAAAAGTATGCTACATTTCAGGGGAGCCCTGGTGATGCTGGGGTAAAGAATCTGCCTGCCAATGCAAGAGACATGGGTTTGATTCCTGGGTCAGGAGGATCCCCTGGAGAAGGAATTGGCAACCCAGTACTCTTGCCTGGGAAATTCCATAGACAGGGGAGCCTGGCGGGCTCGGTCCACAGGGTCACAGAAGAGTTGGCCATGATTTAGCGACTAAACATAAATAAGCTACGTTTCAGGAGTGGGTGATGGTTAAAGTTTATCACTCGGCTTTCTGTCAACAATTGTAAGATGAGACTGTGGGTGTGCAGATAGGTTGTCACATTAAAATTGTTTGAGGTAAGAAATGGTTTGTACTTGTAACCATTTTGTCAATGAGAACCAATACCCAGAGCTGAACATCTAATGTCTAATGATGCTTATTTGAATTGTCAGTGAAGAAAGAATTAAGAGTCAATAACATGCTCAGCTCTATGTGAACCCTGAGCATATAGCAATGAATGAAGCTTGGTCCCTGCCCTCTGAGCTTACATTTTAGCAAGAGAATGAAGGCAGAGGGATGAGCTGTGGGGAAAGCATGAGAGAGTGAGCAAATCCCTGACTCGTACTGGGAGCAGCAGAATGGAGGCCAGATCATCGTGGAGAAATGCACACAGTCCTCCCTACCAGCTAATTCAGTCTAAAGATAAGTTGTTGTCTGCCAGGTAAACTTATGGGGGTGGGACAGGGCCATCGCTGCTGGAAAGAGCAGGAGCAAAGTCACGTGCCTCTGTGATGAGCAGAGAGTTCCCACAGCCCTTTCCCCCGTGGGAAGCCATCTAGACTTTGTGGGCAGTGGGGTCATTTATCACTGCAGACAGTGACTGCAGCCATGAAATTAACAGACACTTGCTCCTTGGAAGAAAAGCTATGGCAAATCTAGACAGCGTATTAAAAAGCAGAGACATCACTTTGCTGACAAAGGTCCCTATAGTGAAAGCTATGGTTTTTCCAGTAGTCATGTATAGATGTGAGTTAGACCATAAAGACTGAACGCTGAAGAATTGATGCTTTTGAGCTGTGGTGTTGCAGAAGACTGTTGAGAGTCCCTTGGATTGCAAGGAGATCCAACCAGTTAAGCCTAAAGGAACTCAGTCCTGAATATTGATTGAAAGGACTGATGGCTAAAGCTGAAACTCCAATACTCTGGCCCCTTGATGCGAAGAACTGACTCATTAGAAAAGACCCTGATGCTGGGAAAGATTGAGGGCAGAAGGAGAAGGGTGTGACAGGGAGTGAGATGGTTGAATGGCATCGCAGACTCAATGGACATGAGTTTGAGCAAGGTTCGGGAGATAGTGAAGGACAGGGGAGCCTGGTGTGCTGCAGTCCATGGGGTCACAAAGAGTTGGGCATGATTGAGCAACTGAACAACAACAAAAGCCCAAGAGTAACAAAATCAAGTTTGCATCTTAGAGAAATGATGATGAGAATTTGAAACTGGAAGCAGCAGCTGGGAGATGTCTACTACACAAGCAGAGGTGAAGGACAAAGGCTATGTTAAGACAGGTGCAGTGAGGTCAGAGCAGAAGGCAGCAATCCACAGGAGGTGGCAACTGAAACTGAGGTCGGGGGTCTGAGAGAGGAGGGACTGTGGCGGACAGGCCTCCCTCCGCTGGCAGCGTGGATGGGCTCCACTCACTGAGAATGAGAACCTGCAAGGAAACACCCTGACCCCCAGCTCACAGCAACTGTCTTTGGGCAGTCCAGAAGCATTTCAACTAACTTGCTGGGGGAGAGGGTTTAGGAGAAGGAGCTTTTGATAAGGATAATCACCAGTAAGGGATTAGGAGAAGAACTTTAAAGCTTTGTTCATCCTTTAGAGAGAAAGAAGTACACTGATGGGTAACCAGATAAAGAAACTAATGGCCTAAAAAATAATGTGGTTTTCTAATGCAAGATAGTATTTTTTCCATAGTTTTGCTTTTTCGAGCATTGAAAATAATTTTTCAAAATCAGCAGGCAGCATTTGTACTGCATTTAGAGGGGGCTCTTGTGATACTAGTATTTTGAAATCAGCCTTGTACACTACCTTGGACTCACGGTGGAGGAACTTGTCCACTTAATTCAGGCTGTTTGTTTTTTTTTTTTTTAATTTATTTGGTCAGTTTGTTGAGATAATATTCTGATACTAAAATGAAGGTGTTTAAAATAGCAAACAAGATATGTTTTCTTATGGTCCATCAATCACCCTTTCGTCTTTCCAGAAAATGTTCTCAGAACAATTTCATGAATGAACGAGATGAATTTTTGGAAGGCCTGAATTTAGGTAATAATATATGAAAAAACTTTTGGAATCAGAAAATTATAAATAAGGTTGAAATTGGCTTAAATTTCAGGTATATGCAAATATTTAACATGCCATAGCAGAGTTTAAAAAAATTAATAAAGGGTCAAATGAACTAGGAAATACTCTGGTACATCAAGATAATATTTCCTCTTAAAATGTACATTTTTCTCTTTTTACCAGGAAGAAGCCTTAAAATAAATTGCCATCCTGGGGGCAGCCCAGAGCAAGATTCATTTGAAATATATTCTGCATATAAGAGCACACTCCCAATCAATATTTGGCAAGAAAAGCATTTCTTATAAACAATGTTTTAATTATTATTAAGTGCATTGAAACTAAGCACTAAAATGAATGTTACTTTCTCATGGGAAATTTCTTTAGTTTTCTCTAAAATACCATTTTTTTAACATGAGAAAAGGAAATTTAATAAAAGTCTTTTCCAATAAGACTTTTGATTTTCAGGATTAGATCACAGAATTCTAGCAAAATAGAAGACGTATCCTTTTGCTAGACAGAAAACTACTCACTGTAAAATGACATGACCTCTAAGCTTTTATTAAAAAAAAAAAAAAAGCCAAATATCAAACTGCTGCCTTGGTCTAATACTGATATAGAATATAAGAATGTTTTTAGGATAGGAAAAACAGGAAGCTCCTGTAAAAACCAATAACAGAACATAAGATTCAAGCTGTAGATTGTCTTTGTTTCATTTAAAAGTGCCAGGTCTTTGGCGGGGGCGGGGGGTGACGATGACTTAAATGAATGTTCTTACCTTAGTTTAATTAAGTCGGCCCTTCATTTTCTCCCAAGCGCATAATGATAGCTCTGTCACTTCCCTGCATGAGATGCCATTATGTGGATGGCGGGAAAGTGTCCTTTGTGGGGCTGTGGGGCGGCTCTGTAGTCGTACCCACGGGAGGGAAGGGGTCTGCTTTGTGTGAACGTGGCCCCATGTGGCTCCAGGCCCATTAACACACACACGCACACACACACACACACACACACACACACACATGCGAGTGCACGGAAGACAAGTCGGACCCCAACTGGGCCAAAGCGGTCTGTTTGGAAGTTCACTGCAGTGGGGAATCAATTTTTGTGAATCACTGCCTTAATATTCATTAATAGCTTTTAGGCTCTTAATCCCTTATTGAACATATTTTTGCCCCATAATTGCTACTTTTCCAAAGGGTTGCCAAAGTAGGCATTTCTATTCTCTGAAAAATGCAGAAGGGAACATAATGTTTTATGTTCATCTGCGATGTGCTTTATGCTAATGTTTCATCTCTGGAATATAGCAACCATGGTCCTTCATGCATAATGATTCATTCTGCTTTGAAATGAACTGTTAAGGCTGGCTGTGTGGGTTGTTTTTTTTTTTAATCTCCTTGGGTCATGGTTTTACAATTATTTAAAGTGCATGGAAAAATAGATTACAGAGGAAATCATTTTGAAACGTAGGAAATCTCTACTTCCTAGTTCATTTGCTGGCCTATTTTTTTCTTTTTTTTTTTTTTCCTGTAACATCCATCCAGAAGCCCACTGTCTTATAGAGTAATTGACTTCAATTGTTTGAGTTGCTATTAACCAATGAATGAAGTTTCCAGTAATGTCACTTGTAATCTGGCCTTTACCATCTATTTGCCTTCCCCTGAATTAGCATACTTTTAAATAAAGCCAGCTTTTCCTACTATCCTCAATGAAAGAAGAATATCTGGGTTTCGTCTAGATTGGTAGGTCCAAACAAATCCATATGTGTAGCACTTGCTTAATCTGTCCAGAACAGAGGAAGGAATTATATAGTCCTCTGGGAATAACCACATCGAAACAGAAGGAACGGCTAAACCAGGAGTCTAAGATGAGCACCACTGAATCTCTTAGCACATCCTAGGATGTCTCAGCCTCCTGGCAAGTTTCTCTTGGCGACCTGATTGCGAAAGGTGGGATCTTAGCTATGCTTCACACAGACCTGGCACCTGCTGATTTTCTGGCGTTGAGCATGGCTTTCTTTCAAGGTGTCCGGTAATGGTGCAGAGGAAAACTGCAAGTCCGGTCTCACTGTTGTCAGCCAGAAACTATACTTGTTGGCAAAAAAGTGGCAAGTTCCCTGCCGGCCTTGGCATTCCAGGAACGGTGCAGCTCTGAAATCCTCTAGGCAGCTGCCTGGGGACATGAGGGCCTGCCCGCCTCCTTGGTCCCCAGCGCCTGTGTGCTACCCAGACAACAGGAGAGAATTAGGGCTCAGACATGCGCAGACAACCCCAGACCCAATCAGTGATACACCCAGGTCTGGGCCTGACTTTACATTTTTCCTAAAAATCATCCCAGGAAGAAGAGACTATGATCTGCTAAGGAAAGGTAAAGAATCTGCCTGCAATGCCAAGAGACACGGGTTCAGTCCCTGGGTTGAGAAGATCCCCTGGAGGAGGAAATGGCAACCCACTCCAATATTCTTGCCTAGAAAATCCCATGGAGCAGGGTAGCCTGGCAGGCCACAGTCCCTGAAGTTGCAAAGAGTCCGACAGGACTGAGCAAACAGGGAAGGTTGGGCTTCCCTGGGGGCTCAGTGGTAAAGAACCTGCCTGCCACTGCAGGAGATCCTTGGGTCAGCAAGATCCCCTGGAGAAAGGAATGGCAGCCCGCTCCAGTATTCTTGCCTGGGGAATCCCATGAACAGAGCAGCCTGGTGGGCTGCAGTCTATGGGGTCACAAAGAGTCAGACAGGACACAACGACTCCATAAGAACAACAAAGGAAAGGGTGTGTGGGGAAGGAGATGGGTGCGCACACAAAAAGAAACCCCTTTCACTGAAAAGTGAAAGTGAAGCCGCTCAGTCGTGTCCGACTCTTTGCAACCCCATGGACTGTAGCCTACCAGGCTCCTCAGTTCTAGACTGGGGTGCCATTTCCTTCTCCAGGGGATCTTCCCATCCCAGAGATCGAACCCGGATCTCCCACATTGTAGGCAGACGCTTTACTGTCTGAGCTACCAAGGAAGCAAGCCCCTTTCACTGCGGGCTGATGCAAATCCATCCTCTAAATTCTACCCAAGTAATACAAAAATTCATCCACAATAAGCAGAAGAGTGGCCTTGTGTCTCAGCAGGCTATAGTTTCGGGTAGCCTTCATGACCCTCATGCCAAACTGTTGCCCATCGGCCCTGGATTCTCAAATTACCGTCCAGTCCAGATGGAAGGGGTGCGGAGGGGGTCTTAGGGACGGCGGAGGCTCAGGGGCTCACCATGAGGAAGGAGTACCCGATCCAGAGGCTCCTCCAGGCCCGCGGACACGGGGGGATGGACTGGTCTTGGCTGTGCACCGCCACGGCCTGGGCGGGGGCCTCGCACACGGCGCAGCGGCTGATGTACGGGCGGATCTCGTCCTCCGAGAGCGGCGTCATGGGCAGAGGCGCGGTGCTCGCCAGCCAGTAGGACCTGTCATTCCTCCGGGCATAGTGGCACACCTGGTGGATGTTGCAGTAGGCGAAGGGCAGCGTGCTAAAGATGGGGAGGCAGGAGCCCGCCAGACCTGGGCAGGGGAGACCACGTGGAGGCTGAGTGCTCTGCTCTGGGATGCCCGGGCCCTCTGCAGTCACTCGTCTGGCATTGGCAAGGGGCGGGGGACGGGGTCGCGGGG